>CAUYLG010051977.1:0-74395 GCA_963573385.1 Cacajao melanocephalus | reverse complement strand
ACAATTCAACACCTTTTCTTTTGTGCAACGGGCCTCCGGTGTTTTCCCTCCCCCACTATTCGTTTGGGTCAAACACATTTTGCGTTTTTTGCATTTCAAATTATTGAAAAAACCCCATTTTGCTTTGCCACCAAACCTAATGGCTGTGTGGCCTGTGAGTACGTCTGGCTTCTCAGGTTGCAGTTTTTTTACCTGCTGGCCTGGGAGAAGGAGGGCGCTAAGCTCTAAGAGATCCATTACTAAGACAATGTGGGCTGGGCGCGGTGGCTTATGCCTGTAATCCCAGCACTTTGGGAGGCTGAGGTGGGTGGATCATGAGATCAAGAGATCGAGACCATCCTGGCCAACGTGATGAAACCCCATCTCTACTAAAAAAATACAAAAATTAGCTGGGTGTGGTGGCACACACCTGTAGTCCCAGTTACTTAGGAGGCTGAGGCAGGAGAATCACTTGAACCTGGGAGGCGGAGGTTGCAGTGAGCCAAGATCATACCACTGCACTCCAGCCTGGCGACAGAGCGAGACTCTGTCTCAAAAAAAAAAAAAAAAAAAGACATAATGCATCTCTGCAGAGTGTCATTCTACCCTGAACTTGGTGAGTATGAACTAAGGAGAAGCCTCTATTTCACAGTAGAATACTGGATGATGCGTATTCTATTCTTTCTTTTTTTCTTTTTTTTAATAAGACAGGGTCATACTCTGTCACTCAGGCTGGAGTGCAATGGCCCAACAATAGCTCACTGCAGTCTCGACCAACCTCCTGGTTTCAAGGAATCCTCTCACCTCAGCATCCTGAGTAGCTAAGACTACAGGTATGTGCCACCATACCTGGCTAATCTTTTTTTCTTTCTTTCTTTCTTTTTTTTTTTTTTTTTAGAGACAGGATCTCACTCTGTCACCCAGACTGGAGGGTAGTGTTTCAATCACAGCTCCCTGCAACCTTGACCACCCAGGCTCAAGTGATCCTCCCACCTCAACCTCCAGAGTAGCTGGGACCACAGGCACACACCACTATGCCTGGCTACTCTTTATTTTTTGCAGAGACAGGGGTCTCACTATATTGCCCTGGTCTCAAACTCTTGGGCTCAAGCAGTGCTTCATCAGCTTCTTAAAACACTGGAATTGCATGCGTGAGCCATCATGCCTGGCTATGGATAAACAGAGTTCCAGGAGACTCACTTTCTGCAGGAGGCTCCCTGGAAGTGGACTGTGCTGTTGGGGTGCTCAGCCGGAAGAGGGGTGGAGGCTGCACTCTGCTGGGCCGCTGTTTTTTTTTTTTTGTCTTTTGTTTTTTTTTTGAGACAGTTTCACTCTTGCGCCCAGGCTGGAATGCAGTGGTACAATCTCACCTCACTGCAACCTCCATCTCCCAGATTCAAGTGATTCTCCTGCTTCAGCCTCCCGAGTAGCTGGGACTACAGGCACCCACCACCATACCCAACTAATTTTTGTGGTTTTGGTAGAGATGGGGTTTCACCGTGTTGCTCAGGCTGGTCACGATCTCCTAACCTCAGTTGATCCACCTGCCTTGGCCTCCCAGTCCTGGGATTACAGGCACGAGCCACCGCGCCCAGCTTGGGCTGCTTTTCTTAGCCCAGTCTTAGCCCAGTGGGATGGTCTTCCTGTTCAAGCCACAGAGGGTATCTTTCTTCCCTGTGAGGGGAGAGCTTAATGGCTCCCAGGATGTCAGTTATCCCATTGGATCCACTCCTACTACCTGGGAGGCGAGAAGGGTAGGAGTTGTAGTACCCATGCTACAGGTGAGGAAACTGAGGCCCTGAAAGGTCAAGGGTGATTTGCCCAAGGCCTCAATATCACAACCCTCAGAGACTGACAGCATGTTATAGACCCACACCAGAGTGTGGCACGGAACAGGAACAGCCAGAATTCCTGAAAGTCAGGAGGTTTGTGTAACACCTCTGCTGTAGACAAGGGCTGACGCTCTCAAAGGCCAGGGCAGCTTCAGGGAGCATTTTGAGAGAGCCCCGTGGCCTAGCAAACAGTGCACTTACATCAGAGGTTTCCAGGGGGCCCTGCATGCGCCTGTGGGGGCCACACAGACCTTGGGTTAATTGCAGGGTCCTACGAGCTTTGATGTCTCTGTGCCTGGGACCCCCACCCCCAGGAGTGCTGTGAAGGCAGGTAGGCCGCCCTGCTTGATAGGGTAGCAAACGCCTGTGGGTAGGACTTCTGCATTTTGTCTTATTAGCAAGGAAGAAAGGCTTCTGGAAAGAATGAAAGAAACCTTCACGAAAGGAAGCCGGGAACGAGAAAGCTACTGCAGAGGCAGAGCTCCATTAGAACACAAGTTTCCATAAGTGGGGGGTGGAAGAAAGAATTGGACTCAGAGGAGACGAAAGAATGGCATTTGTTGGGTGCTTCTTCTGTACCAGACATCACGCTTTGCGTCCTTTTATGTCACAAAGACTCCGAGGTTTTATTCTTTTCCTTTTTATAGATGAAGAAACGGGCTTTGGGAGATTTAAACACTTGCCAGAGGTCACACGGCCCGTAAACGATGGAGTGGGGATTTGAACAGAATACATCTCAGCCATCATCAGTGGCATGAGCGGATCCACTGGGAGGGTTTCCGGTTCCAGCAGTGAAGGGAGTTAGGCCACAGCGGTGATGATTTGGGAGCCCAGCAGCCGTCTGTGGACCAGAAGAGCTAGTGGAGAAACCACCTGAGTCTGGCAGACAGGCTCTAGAGCCTACAGATCTGTGTTCCTGCCTCTACTGCGTCCTGGCTGTGTGACCTGGGATCTGTTACTTCACCTTCCTGGGCCTCAGTATCCTTGTATGTAAAATGACACTTCTTCAAGAGGTGACAGAGAGGAGGCTGGGCGCGGTGGCCCACGCCTGTAATCCCAGCACTTTGGGAGGCCGAGGAGGGTGGGTCACGAGGTTAGGAGTTCAAGACCAGCCTGATCAAGATGGTGAAACCCCGTCTCTACTAAAAATACAAAAATTAGCCGGGCATGGTGGTGGAAGCCTGTAATCCCAGCTACTCGGGAGGCTGAGGCAGAGAATTGCTTGAACCCAGGAGGCAGAGGTTGCAGTGAGCCGAGATCATGCCACTGCATTCCAGCCTGGGTGACAGAACAAGACTCTGTCTCAAAAAAACAAAACAAAACCAAGAGTTGACAGGAGTACATTAAATGGACATCAAGCAGCGTGTACAGGGCGGGCTCAGTGCAAATCCCCAGAGGGTGGGCAGTGTCAGTTTCAGTCCTTGCCCTCTTCCTTGGGCTTGTGTAATTTGACACTTGAAGTTGGTCTCTGTGTCACCATAGACTGGGCACCACTCGAGGTCAGGGCAGGGGCTGTTCCTCTTTGCACCCTTTAATGCTTCATGGGCAAAGGAGAATAAGAGTGGGGCAGGGAGTCCAGCTGGGCCAGGCAGTTGCTGGGCTGCTTGGGGATGAGCGGGGGAAAATGCCACCTGGCCTCAAAGCGACCTGCACATTAGGACAACTGTGATCCCTGCTCCTTCAGAACATGAGTCCTCTGTATGGGCAACACAGGCCGAGAGGCTGCGCTACAGAGAACAGTCATCATAGCTAACACTTAGTGGCTATGAAGCAGGCAGTGTTCTGAACATTTGACACAGATTCCCTCACTTAAACCTCACAACATCCCCTTGAAATTGGTACTGTTGTCATCGTCTCCATTTTACAGATGGCTAGTAAATGACAGCCAGGATTTGAAATTAAAGAACAGAGAGGTGAAGTAACTTACTGAAGGTCACACCGCTAATAAGTGTTAAAGATGGGATTCAAACCCAGATAGTTTGGCCCTAAGCCACACTTTTTATTTTGTTTTTAGAGACAGGGTCTCGCTATGTTGCACAGGCTGGAGTGCAGTGGCTATTCACAGGCATGATCCCACTACTGATCAGCATGGGAGTTTTGACCTGCTCCGTTTCCCACCTGGGCCAGTCACCCCTTTTTAGACAACCTGGTGGTCCCCCTCTCCCAAGAGGTCACTATTGACGCCGAACTTAGTGTGGACACCCGATCGGCATAGCACACTACAGCCCAGAACTCCTGGGCTCAAGCAATCCTCCCACCTCAGCCTCCCGAGTAGCTTGGACTACAGGCACGCACCACCGCGCCCAGCTAGCCACACTTTTAACCTCTACGATATACAACTTCTTGGGGAACAAGCGGGGAGAATCTGACCTTGGTATGAAACCAATGATTTAATAATTATCCCAATAATGGCACATGTGGGCACAGCACTTTACAGTTTAAAAAGCACATATAGCCGGGCACGGTGGCTCACACCTGTAATCCCAGCACTTTAGGAGTCTGAGGTGGGCAGATCACTTGAGGTCAGGAGTTCAAGACCAGCCTGGCCAACATGACAAAATCCCATCTCTATAAAAATTACAAAAATTAGCAGGGTGTGGTGGTGCATGCCTGTAGTCCCAGCTACTCAGGAGGCTGAGGTGGGAGGATCCTTTGAGCCTCAGAGCTTGGGGCTGTAGTGAGCCATGATCATGCCACCGTACTTCAGCCTGAGCGACAGAGTGAGACCCTGTGTCAGAAAAATAAAAATTGGCTAGGCACAGTTGCTAATGCCTATAATCCCTGTACTCTGGGAGGCTGAGGTGTGCAAATCGCTTGAGTTCCGGAGTTTGAGACTAACCTGAGCAACATAGTGAAACCCTGTCTCCACCAAAAATACAAAAAAATTAGCCAGGTGTAGTGGCATGAACCTATGGTCCTAGCCCCTCAGGAGGCTGAGGCAGGAGGATCGCTTGAGCCCAGGAGGCAGAGGTTGCAGTGAGCCGAGATCTTGCCACTGCATTCCAGCTTAGGCAATGCAATAAGACCCTGTCTTAAAAAACTAAATACATAAAATAAATGAAAATTTAAAAAATAAAATAAAAATAAAAACCACATACTACTATATAGCTTGCTTTCATGGTTGTGATTTACTGTTCTCTAACTTCTCTATAAAGAAGATGGGGCTTTATTGGCTTCTTTTTAAATGTTTATTTCTTATTTAAACCAGAGAATTTATTTATTATTTTTATTTTTATTTTTTTGAGTCAGAGTTTCGCTCTTGTTGCCCAGGCTGAAGTGCAGTGGCGTGATCTCGGCTCACTGCAACCCCTGCCTCCTGGGTTCAAGCGATTCTCCTGCCTCAGCCTCCTGAGTAGCTGGGACTACAGACGCATGCCACCATGCCCTGCTAATTTTTGTATTTTTAGTAGAGACCAGGTTTCATCATATTGGTCAGGCTGGTCTCAAACTCCTGACCTCAGGTGATCCTCGCGCCTCCGCCTCTCAAAGTGCTGGGGTTACAGGCATGAGCCACTGCGCCTGGCCTAAACCAGGGTTTAAAATGCTCATCTTGGCCAGGTGTGGTGGTGGGCCCCTGTAATCCTAGCTACTCAGGAAGCTGAGGCAGGAGAATCACGTGAACCTGGGAGGTGGAGGCTGCAGTGAGCCAAGATCTTGCCATTGCACTCCAGCCCAGGTGACAGTGCAAGGATCCGCCACCAAAAAAAAAAAAACTTGTCTAATCCGTGATAATTTATTGAACACTTAATGTGCAAAGTCACTCATTCACATTACCTCAGTAATCCTCTCACAAATTGAGGCGGTAGATATTATTGTTCCCATTTTACAGTTGAGGAAACTGAGGCACCAGGAGGTAACTTTCCCAGATCCTACAACTTGTGAGAGCTGGGACTCACTTCCAGTCCTGCCTGAGCTGATAATTACCAGGCTCTCCAGCAGCATCAGTCCCGTGCTGGGCGGACATGACCTCTGCTTGTTTTCGTTCTGACCTTCCCCTCATCACTTCCATCCCTCTAGCCACTCCTGAAATTCCGAACGCTGCCTTAATTCATTCTCTCTATCTAAGCGCCCGCTTCATTAAGGTGCTTTCTGCCATGAGTTTTTGGCTTAATTATATGATGTTGTTCGTTGTACTTAGTTGGGGAATCTGATTAATCACCATTTTATTTACCCAAATGTTCATTTATCTGCAGTTGGTGTCTCCTGGGAGAGCGTTGGTTTTGCTGAGCTTCCCTGCCTGGATTGTCTTCTCCTCCACCCCTGTTTTAAGTGCTTCTCTTTGGAGGATACCTTCTTTCCAGGCCTTGGCTGCCCACTCCAGAGCCTGCTGGGGTCCCAGCATCTGGAAGATGGGACTGGGAATGCCTCAGTAGTTTAGACATGGGGACATAGGCAGAGGTAGAGTAGGAATTGACAAGAAGATGGAAGTCCTGGAAGAGTGGGTCCTCAGGCATGGAGGATTCTCAACCCTGTCCTCAGCTTGCCAAGAAAGGCCTCAGCATCTCCACCTGGTCCCCCATTTCCAGCCCATCCTCCTCTCGCAGCCAGAAAGCACTGCACCCAAAGCACCCAGCTTCCATGTCTCTAATCTCAGACCTTCCCTGTCTCCTAAGGACCAACAGAATAAAGCCCTGGGTCCAAAGTCCCACCACATCTCTTCCCCGCCACCCCACCACCCCTCATTTCATTCATCCAGAGCCACCCCAGGCCTCCAAGCTGTCCATACCCTCTCCATATCATCTGACCAACTTGTCCCAGTTTGCCCAGGACTTTTGGAACTTGTCCCTGAAAGTGCTGTGCTCCGAGAAACCCCATGGTCTCAGGCACACTGGGATGGTTGGTCACCTACAGCTCAGGGTCACCCACAGTCTCAGGCAGACTCATGTGGACATGCTCATTTGTCCCCATCTGTTTCGTCTTTGAATGTCTTTTTTTCTTATAAAAATATTACTCTTCTGCTAGGTGTGGTGGTGCATGCCTGTAATCCCAGCACTTTGGGAGGCCAAGGCAGGCGAATTACTTGAGGTCAGGAGTTCGAGACCAGCCTGGCCAACATAGTGAACCCCCCTACTAAAAACACAAAAATTAGCTGGGCATGGTGGCATGCACCTGTAATCCTGGCTATTCAGGAGGCTGAGACAGGAGAATCACTTGAACCTGGGAGGCGGAGGTTGCAGTGAGTCAAGATTGTGTCACTGCACTCCAGCCTGGGCAACGAGTGAAACTCCGTCTCAAAAAATAAAAAGAAAGAAAGGGCGAGTATACAAAGCTGGTAACCTCCAGCTTCTTTATTTTATTTTATTTTTGAGACAGAGTCTCGCTCTGTCACCCAGGCCGGAGTGCAGTGACACGATCTCAGCTCACTGCAACCTCCGCCTCCCAGGTTCAAACAATCCTCCTCCCTTGGCCTCCTGTGTAGCTGGGATTACAGGCGCCTACTATCATGCCTGGCTAATTTTTGTATTTTTAGTAGAGACGGGGTTTCACCACGTTGGCCAGGCTGGTCTCGAACTCCTGACCTCAGGTAATCCACCTGCCGCAGCCTCTCAAACTACTGGGATTACAGTTGTGAACCACCACGCCCAGCCTGCTTGCATCTTCTAATTCACTTCCAGTCCAAACCCAGAGATGGGGGAGGAGAAGGGCTGGTGGGAGTCTGCGGCATTAGAGGAGCAGCCTCTGCCTGGCTGCTTCGGGCTTTCTGGGCCAATGAGAGGGGCCAGGTCCCTAGGCAGAAGGCAAGGAACTCCAGGAATGGAGACTGGGGACTGGCCTGGGTGTGGTGAGGCTGAGATTGGGAATGAATCTAGGAAACCCCTCAGTCCCCTCAGCACCACAACGAGGTGGGCATCCTTGTCCCCCTCTCTAGAGAAGAAACTGAGTCACAGAGAGTCACTGGCCTGCAGGCTGGTGTCTGCACTGCTCCAGATTGCCTCCCACCGTGGCCCACAAGGACTTGGACCAGATGGTCAGTGAGGAGATAGGCCAACAGGATGAAGTGACTTTGGATTTTTTTTTTTTAGATGGAGTCTTGCTCTTACTGCAACCTCCACCTCCCGAGTTCAAGCGATTCTCCGACCTCAGCCTCCCGAGTAGCTGGGACTACAGGTGTGGGCCACCATGCCCAGCTAACTTTTGTATTTTTAGTAGAGACAGGGTTTCACCATGTTGGCCAGGATGGTGTCGATCTCTTGACCTTGTGATCCACCCACCTTAGCCTCCCAAAGTGCTGGGATTACAGGCGTGAGCCATTGCACCCAGCCTCATTTTTAAAAAGACTTCCCTTTGGTAGCACCCTGGGCCGTCTGTCCCAGGATTTGTGCAAATTAATGTAGATATATTCTAATTAGATCACTACCAGGCACTTTCTTCTAATGGAGCTGCCAGCTCAGAGGTGTAGTGGGTTAGATCTGCCCGGAAGGGGCCTGCAGAGCCCCCCAGCTGAGGAAGGGGTGGGGACGGGTCAGTGGTCACTGAGATAAGGGGTGGAGTTGCCATGGAGACAGAGGCCAGGCCCCTGTGGCTGCCTCCTGACAAGACCAGAGCTGGCCAGATCAGTTGTATCCTGGGCCTCCCTGGCAGCTCCAAGCTGGTCTCTGAGGGCTAATGATGCGGAAGGTGAGCAGATGCTCCCTGGCTTCCCGGGCCCCAGCGGAGGTAGAAGGCTGGGCCGCAGCAGGAGGGCGTGCAGACAGGCAGATGGCAGTCAGGGGATTGGGGGCCCGGGACGTGTCCTGAGGAGGAGGAAGATTACCCCTCCAGAATGGAAGGCATCTCCAGCAGCGCCGTAAAGGATAAGATTCCCAAATGCCGGGGGCATGCAAACAGGCTGGGCAGCCAAGTCTCAGAGAGCACGGTGGTAGGATGTGGTAGAAAAGAGCAAGGGGGTAGCCCCAAGATTGGCTGGAGTCAGCTCTTCTGCATCCCCTTGGGCAAGCCTGCCACTGCTCTGGGCCTCAGTTTCCTCATTTATAAGAAGGGGTAGGATTAAGAGGTGTGACAGGAGCATGAGGTTTATAGACAGTGAGCACTCCATGAAGTATCCTAAGATAGACCCCTTGAGGGAGGTTCCTGATCTCCTTCTGGGAGATTTGGTTTGTTTTGTTTCCTAATGGGACAGGTGTTACCAGTGTCTGCACTGAGGAGGGAAAGGGCGGGACTCTCATCCCCAGGGGGCAGGAACTGGGTGCCCTGTATTCACTGTTGTGTTCTCGGGATTTAGCATGCAAGAGGCACTCAAGGAATGTCTGCAGGAGGAATACATGTTATGTACTCAGAATAGTGTCTAGATCAAATAGGAGATAAATAAATGTGGCTGGGCGCTCACGCCTGTAATCTCAACACCTTGAGAGGCCAAGGCAGGGAAGGATCACTTGAGCTCAGGAGTTCCAGATCAGCCTGCAATATAGTGAGACCGTTGTCTCTACAAAAGAGTTTTTAAAATAGCCAAGTGTGGGTGGCACGTGCCTATAGTCCCAGCTACTCAGGAGGCTGAGACTGCAGTGAGCCCTGATCACCCCACTGCACTCCGGCCTGAGCAACAGCGAGACCTTGTTTCAAAAAAAAAAGAGAGAGAGAGAGAGAAGGAGACTTCTGGTGGTCCAACTTTGTTGTAAGAAATTCCAGAACTATGGAAGTGCATATATTTAGGCCGGCTGTGGTGGCTCACGCCTGTAATCCCAGCACTTTAGGAGGCTGAGGCGGGCAGATCACCTGAGGTCAGGAGTTCAAGACCAGCCTGGCCAACACGGTGAAACCCCGTCTCTACTAAAATATGAAAAAATTAGCTGGGCATAATGGAGAGTACCTGTAATCCCAGCTACTCAGGAGGCTGAGACCAAAGAATTGCTTGAATCTGAGAAACGGTGGTTGCAGTGAGCCGAGATCCTGCCACTGCACTCCAGCCTGGGCGGCTGAGTTAGACTCCATCTCAAAAAAAAAAATGCACATAGTTAAAATTCAAAGTCTCCCCATCTCCCCACTCCCTAGAAATAACATCTCATAACCGTTTATTGTGTCTCTCCCTGGCTCTTGGTTCTGCATTTACAGTTGCACGCATTTAGTGCCTTTTGGGGAAGGTGTTTACATGAATGGAATAATGTTGCTCTGCAGCTTGCTTTTTTCACCTAACAGTGATGACCTTGGCCAGTTCCCTGTGGTATCTGGGCTGGGATAGAGAGGCAGAAAGGCTGCAGAAGCCCTGGAAGAAACAGAGAAGAGACGTGTGTGTGTGTGCGTGTGTGTGTGTGTGTGTGTGTGTGTGTGTGTGTGTTAGGGGGCCCAGAAAGGCATCTTCACAGGTCCCTATGCACTGGGTGCGGTGGCTCATGACTGTAATCCCAACACTTTGAGAGGCCAAGGCGGGTGGATCACTTGAAGTCAGGAGTTTGAGACCAGCCTGGCCAACACGGTGTAAGCCCGTCTCTAGTAAAAGTATAAAAATTAGCCAGGCTTAGTGGCGGGCACCTGTAATCCCAGCTACTTAGGAAGCTGAGGTGGGAGAATCACTGGGGAGGGGAATCTGGCGGAGAAGCCCCCATCGTCAGCTCACCAGCTCCCAGAGGACGGTGGTCTCTGTCTCCAGACTTGAGCTCTCTGAGGCAGGACGCCATCTTGTTCACTGCCATATGCCCAGGGCCTGGCACGTAGTAGGTGCTCAAGAAGTATTTGTTCAATGAATTGAGTCCCTATCCCTACTGAGCCCATCTTCTTTGGCAGGGTCAAAGACCACTTGGTCTCTGTGACCGTTCCTTTTAATCTTACGTTGAGTTGAATCTCATTTCAACTCATGCTCAAATGGCACTGACCTCAGATGGACCCCTGGAGACAGGGAGAAGGGGGCAGAGCTCGGAGAGAGAGAGGAGACCCTCCCCTCAGGCAGATCACTGCCCGCTCTGCTGTCGGTTTGCTCACCTCCCTAATGAGGGAGTTGGGCCAGCGGATCTCAGGGGTCCTTCCAGCTCTGTCTTCTGCAGCTTTCGTCCCACTCCCTCATTTCACGGATGAGGGGTTGAGTCGAGTTTAATTTTGTCAGCTGCCTCAGAAATCCACTGGGAAAAGGGGGGCCTGAGGCTGGGGATGCAACAAAAGCTGTTGCCAGCTACTAAGCATCCTGTGTGCCAGACACCTGGCTGGCTGCGAGCTTTACGTGCACGGTCTGAATCCTCAGGACATTTGACTAATGAGGAAACTGAGGCTCAGAGAGGGGGAATAACTTGCCCAAGGTCACACAGTGAGTCAGTGAGAACTGGGGCTGGAACTCAGGTCTCCCTGTCCTTAAATGGAGAGCTAGTCCCTCAGTGAACTGAAGTCACTAAGAGAGACAGAACCAGGCTGGGCCAAAGCTTTCTGCAGAAACTTCAACAGCTCTTCCCTCCTCTTTCCCCAGACAGGCTGACTTCAGTATCTAAGGCCTATCGTGACATGGCTGGAATTTTGGCCAGGAAAGTAGTTGACTTGCAGAACTGGCTGGCAAGGGTTGGGCACGAGAGACTTCTGATGGGTTCGGTGGCCCTGAGCCTGGCCCCTACCCTGCCTTCTCCCCCAGCCAGCTTCCTGGGGCTACGGTGGGCCCATCTGCATTATTCAGCCCTTGTCCCCCACCCCCCACCTCATGTTGGGCTCCTGGGGTTGGCGTCTAGACAGACAAGAGCATCCTACTGAGAACAGAGGCAGCCCTGACTCGGGGCTGAAGGTTCCCATGGCAACAGCATCCCCCTACAGCTGGCAGCTACCCGATAAATAAATAATTAGGGGTGGGGGTGGGGAGCGAAGGGCAGGGGGAGGGGCAGCAGGGAGCCTCAAGGAGGCCCCACTCTGGAGAGCAGAGGTTCCATTTAGGCTTGAAGTAGGCTGGAGGGCAGTGGGGTTGGCATTGCCAGATGAGAAAAGGTGGATGGGAAAAAGTGGCCAAATATGAGAGATTTGGAAGATCTGAGAGCCCTGGCTTAAGGACAGCCTGTTGAGGGAGGAGATGTGGAATGAGTAGGGAGCATAAGGGAGACTGAAACCTAAAGTCTAAGTTCCTAGCTCAAGCAGCTAGACACATCATGGGGCCCAAAACACTGGAAATGTACCAGGTTTGGGCATATGGAGGTCACAGTGAGCCGCTCAGTGAGTCATCGGTTAGAATGCAGCTGGGGGCTACACGCGAGCAGGTAGTCACTGAAGCTTGGGTGGGCATGCACTTCCCGGGACAAGTGTGGCATGAAGAGGGCCTGGGATGTAGCCCTGGGGCACTCTAGCAGTCAGGGGTCTGACTGCTCTAGAACGGAGTAGTAGCTGAGGAAGGTGCAGAATTTGGCTGGAGTGTGCCAAGCACTGCTCTCACCACCGAAAATATGGCAGTGAACCACACAAGCAGAAATTCCTGCCCTCGCAGAGCTTGCCATCTGCTGCGGGAGGCACAATATCACTAAGGAGTAGATAGTGTGTTTGCCAATGATAAGCACGGGCTGGCTCAGTGGCACATGCCTGTAGTCCCAGCTACTCAGGAGGCTGAGGTGGGAGGATGGCTTGAGCCCAGGAGTTTGAGGCTGCAGTGAGCTGTGATCACACCTCTGCACTCCAGCTGGGTGATGAAGTGAGAATCCCATCTCAAAAAAAATAAAAATAAAAAGTGAAATACCACTGGGCACGATGGCTTATGCCTGTAATCTCAACACTTTGAGAGGCCAGGGTGGGCGGATCACTTGAGGTTAGGAGTTCTAGACCAGCCTGGCCAACATGGTGAAACCCCATCTCTACTAAAAGTATAAAAATTAGCCAGACTTGGTGGTGGGCACCTGTAATCCCAGCTACTCAGGAGGCTGAGGTAGGGGAATCGCTTGAACCCATGAGGCAGAGATTGCGGTGAGCCGAGATCGTGCCACTGCACTCCAGCCTGGGCCACAGACTACATCTCAGAAAAAAAAGAAAAAAGTAAAAAAAAATCATAAGCACTGTGGAAAAAATAAAGGAAGGAGGGAGGGAAGTAGGGAGTTTTGTGGAAAATATAATTTTATTAGACAGAGTCTTGCTCTGTTGCTTAGGCTGGAGTACAATGGTGCGATCTCGGCTCCTTACAACCTCCGCCTCCTGGATTCAAGATTCTCCTGCCTCAGCCTCCCGAGTAGCTGGGACTACAGGCGCCTGCCATCACACCTGGCTAATTTTTGTATTTTTAGTAGAGGCGGAGTTTCACCATGTTGGCCAGGCTGGTCTCAAACTCCTGACCTCAAGTGATCTACCCACCTAAGCCTTCCAAAGTTCTGAGATTACAGGCATGAGCCACTGTGCCTGGCCTATTATTATTTTTTACTGAGATGGGATCTTACTATGTTGTCCAGGCTCGTCTTCAACTCCTGGGCTCAAGTAATCCCCCCACCTTGGCCTCCCAAAGTGCTAAGATTATAGGCATGAGCCACCGCGGTCAGCCAAATCGTTGTCGCAAACCACTAAGTTCTGGAGTAGTTTGCTCAGTATCAAAAGCTAACTATACATACAGGAATCAGTCAAGAACCCCTTTGTGGTAGCCCCCTGGTTCAACCTTTATGCTGATATACTTAGGAACAAAGGTGCCAAGATACCTATTGTGTTTGATGGTCCAATATCCCTTCTTCTGGTGACAGAATCCATCTCTCTCTTTTAAAAAAATTTTTGTGGCCGGGCGCAATGGCTCATGCCTGTAATCCCAGCACTTTGGGAGGCTAAGGTGGGTAGATCACGAGGTCAGGAGACCAAGACCAGCCTGGCTAACACGGTGAAACACGACTCGGTCTCAAAAAAAAAATTTTTTTTGTTCGTATTTTTGAGATAGAGTCTCACTCTGTTGCCCAGGCTGGAGTGCAGTGGTGTGATCACAGCTCACTACAGTCTTGACCTCCTGGGCTCAAGTCATCCTCCTGCCTCAGCGTCCTGAGTAGCTGGGACTGCAGGTGCATGCCTCCAGGCCCAGCTAATTTTCGTGTTTTAAAATTTTTTGTAGAGACAAAGTTTCACTATATTGCCCAGGGTGGTCTTGAACTCTTGGGCTCAAGCCATCCCCTCCCTTGGCCTCCCAAAGTGTGAGGATTCCAGGTATGAGCCACCATGCCTTGTTCTTTTTTTTTTTTTAATTTCTTTGAGTGAGGGTCTCATCTCAGGCTGGACTTGAATTCTTCAGCTCGAGGGATCTCCTATGTCAGCCTCCCGAGTAGCTGCGACTCAGGTGCATGCCATCAGGCCTGGCTAATTTTGCTTTATTATTATTATTATCATTTCAGACAAAGTCTCACTCCTTCGCCAGGCTGGAGTGCAGTGGCACAATCTCGGCTCACTGCAACCTCTGCCTTCTGGGTTCAAGCAATTCTCCTGCCTCAGCCTCCCGATACCGATAGCTTGGATTACAGGCATGCACCACCATACCTGGCTATTTATTTATTTTTGAGATGGAGTTTCGCTCTTGCTGCGCAGGCTGGAGTGCAATGGGGTGATCTCGGCTCACTGCAACATCCGCCTCCTGGGTTCAAGCTGGGATTACAGGCATGTGCTGCCACATGCCTGACTAATTTTGTATTTTTAGTAGAGACGGGGTTTCTCCATGTTGGTCAGGCTGGTCTCGAACTCCTGACCTCATGTGATCTGCCCACCTCCTCCTCCCAAAGTGCTGGGATTACAGGCTTGAGCCACTGTGCCCGGCCAAATTTTGCTTTAAAGAACCACCTCCTACCACTCTGTCCACATGGCTTGAGTGGGGCTGACTCATTTCTAGTTTCTGGGGTGGGCAGGTAAGCCTGGTCTAGCCAAATAGTCAAAGACAATGATGAATTTAGGGCTAGGCGCTCCCCCGTGCTCTGCCCCTGAGAATCACCCTGGATATTTGCTGGAACAACCAGGACAAAGCTGCTCTCCTGCCAGGATACCTGAATGGGTGTGGTGTGAGCTTGGAGCTGCCTGAGGAGGAAGCATAGCTAAGGTACAGAGGGACAGTGCGTGTGGGAGGAAGGCCAAATGTACAAGGGAATGTCCTGTGTCATCTTTGAGGTCTCTGGATCTAGCCGTGCCTAAAGTTCATTCTCCCTTTGTCCTGCCGATTTTTGTCATTTGCAAGAAAGAGTTCTAGCTACAACAGAAGAGGAGAGAAGAGGGTCTGGCTAGGGAGAGGGAGGGAAGATTCAGATAAAGTGAGAAGATATCAGAAGCCTTTTTCCAGGCAGGGAGGCAGGAGGAGGTGGAGCTGATGCCACCACACAGATGGCAAGGCTTGGGCAGAGACCAAGGAAGCTGCAGGCTTGGGCAAGGTGGTGAGGAAGCCTGGTGGTGCCAGCCCACCTTTGGCATTTACCCACCTGGCATCAGCCTGCCTCTTGTTGTCAACTCCCCTCCCAGGGATCTGCAGATTGTAAAGCTCATCTCTCACTGGATACTCCTTGGCAGAAAGGCAGAGCTGGAATCATTATTTCATTTTGAGGAAAGAGAACATGAGGCTCAGAGAGGGGAAGTGACTTGTCCAAGGTCACACAGCAGGTTGGTGGCAGAATAGGCCTTTCTCAGCCACCTGTCCCATCTTGGCACTGCCTTTCTCATTTTGGCACTGGCAGGGGAGTTGAGAGGTGTAAACTATCTCCTCTTCGGTTGTAGTTAGTCTGGCGATGGGAAGTTCTGCCTCCGACTCCTGGGTGACTTTGAGCAGCCCACTTTCCCAGCTGGGTTTGGGGCTCCTCTTCCATGCATGGAACTCATTGGACTAGCTAATCTCCAAGGGCCCTTCCAGCCTTGACTTCCATGGTCTGCTGACCTTGGGGGAGAAACTCCACTGTACTCCAGCCTGGGTGACACAGCGAGACTCAGTCTCAGAAAAAAAAAAAAAAAAAAAGTCCACCTAAGAGATGATACCATCTCCACCCCCAAACTGGCACCCACTCAAAACCCCTCTGTTCTCTGTGACCTTATTGATAGAGAACAGAGATAGTTTTTTGTTTGTTTTGTTTTTTGTTGTTTTGTTTTAAAGCAGCAACAGATTGTAGTCAGTCAAACTCAGGTTCAAATTCCAGCTCTGCTGTATGACTTAGGGCAGATCACTTTCCCTCTCTGAATCTGTTTCTTCAACTATTAATAGGCAAGATAATTCCTCTCTTGAGAAGTTGTTGTGGGGATATGGAGATATCACAGAAACTAACAGACAATTAGAGTTGATAAATAGTGGCCAATTAACAGAAGGCTTAACAGTCTAAGCTTCTTAGTTTGGCACTGAGGGCCACTAGGATCTGGCTCAATCCTGAATACCCCATTAGCTCCTGCCTCCAAGATGCTGTAACAACAGCTGAAGTCCCACCTTCATTTGCCTTTGCCTTATTTTCTATGTTTTTTGAGATGGAGTTTTGCTCTTGTTGCCTAGGCTGGAGTGCAGTGGCACGATTTCAGCTCAATGCAACCTCCGCTTCCTGGGTTCAAGCGATTCTCCTGCCTCAGCCTCCCAAGTAGCTGGGATTACAGGCCTGTGCCACCACGCCTGGCTAATAGTGTATTTTTAGTATTTTAGTGTTTCACCATATTGGCCAAGCTGGTCTGGAACTCCTGACTTCGTGATTAGCCCACCTTGGCCTCCCAAAGTGCTGGGATTACAGGCGTGAGCCACCGCGCCCGGCCTATTTTTTATTTTACATTTGGAGAAAGAGTCTTGCACTTTTGCCCAGGTTGGGGTACAATGTGGTGTGATCACAGCTCACTGTAACCTCAAATTCTTAGGTTCGAGGCGTCTTCCTGCCTCACCCTCCTTAGCAGCTGGGACTACAGACATGTGCCACGGCGTCTGGGTAATTTTTAAATTTTTTGTAGACATTGGGTCTCACTGTGTGGCCTGGGGTAGTCTTGCACTCCTGGCCTCAAGTGATCTTCCTGCCTTGGCCTCCTAAAATGCTGGGATTACAGACATGAGCCACTGCGCCAGGCCTCCCTTTGCCTTTATCCAAGTCCTCCTTAATCTTCACTGTGCAGCTCAGTTCCCTCCTTTGGTAGGAAGGCCTCCCTGACTGGCCCACAGGGACTGCTCTCTCCACTTGACATGGAGCGGGAGCTATTCTTACCACTCTCAACACGGCCCTGGCCTTCCTTCATCCTCACGCTCGACCATCATTCACTCGTTTATCTACAGGCAGCCAGATCCATTTATTCATCCATCCGACATCTGACAGGTCCTCACCCAGCCAGGGTTCATCACTTATTTATTCACAGAACGTTTAGTCTATGTCAGGCTCTGTGCTAGCTCTGGGATGTAGAAGGGAAGAAGCTGTGGCCCCTGCCCTTTGGGAACTCAGTACCCCCTTAGTAGAGGAGGGGGACAGTACAAACCAGGGTAGTCAGAGCTATGACCCACTCCGATGGTGAGTGCAGATTTAAATATATCTTTTTTTTTTTTTTTTGGGACAGTCTCACTCTGTCTCCCAGGCTGGAGTGCAGTGGCACACTGTTCATTGCAGCCGCAATCTCCCTAGGCTCAGGTGATCCTCCTGCCTCAGCCTCCTGAGTAGCTGGGACTACAGGCACATGCCACCATGCCCAGTTGATTTTTGTATTTTTTGTAGAGAATGGGGTCTTGCCCTGTTGCCCAGGCTAGTCTCAATACTCTCTTGGGCTCAAGTGATCCACCTGCCTTGGCCTCCCAAAGTGCTGAGATTACAGGTGTGAGCTACCATGCCTAGCCTAAATATATATTTAATTAATTAATCTGTTTTTTTTTTTTTTTGAGACAAATATCGCTCTGTCACCCAGGCTGGAGTGTAGTGGCACCGTCTCAGCTTACTGCAACCTCCACCTCCCAGGATCAAGTGAGTCTCCTGCCTCAGCCTCCCCAAGTAACTGGGATAAGGCGCGCACCACCATGCCCCGCTAATTTTTGTAATTTTAGTAGAGATGGGGTTTCACCATGTTGGTCAGGTTGGTCTTGAACTCCTGACCTTGTGATCCGTCCACCTCGGCCTCCCAAAGTGCTGGGATTACAGGCGTGAGCCACCACGCCTGGCCCTAAATATATATTTTTAAAAATTTAGATGCAGGCTGGGTGTAGTGACTGATGTCTGTAATCCCAGCACTTTGGGATGCCAAGGCCAGAGGATGGCTTGAGGCCAGGAGTTTGGGACCAGTCTTGGCAACATAGTGAGATCTCATCTCTATTTTAAAAAATTTCAGATTCGGTGTCTTATAAACAATTTCAATTTTAAAGTTATTATTTTTTACTAGAAAACCAAGTGAAAACCAGATGCGGTGGCTCACGCCTGTAATCCCAGCACTTTGGGAGGCTGAGTCAGGCAGATCATGAGATCAGGAGTTCGAACTCCGTCTCCGGGGTTCAAGAGATTCTCCTGGCCAATATAGTGAAACCCCCCCTTTTTTTTTTAACAAAAAATTAGCTGGGTGTGGTGATGGGCACCTGTAATCCCAGCTATTTGGGAAGGTGAGGCAGGAGAATCACTTGAACCCAGGAGGTGGAGGTTGCAGTGAGCTGAGATTGCACCATTGCGCTCTAGCCTGGGTGACAGTGTGAGAATCTATCTCAAAAAATAAAAAATAAAGAAAGAAAACCATGTCAAATATTCCAGGACTTGTGTAGCTGTTACATGCAGCTAATTAACAATAATAAGAGGAATATCTTTCCCACCTGGTTGCATCAGCTCCGAAACACTAATCTGAGGGCTGCGGTGACTGTAAATCATAACCCGCCTTGCTGTGTCTTTGTTACCTAGAAGGGAGGAACTGTGCAGAGGCAACAGCAATCTACTTCTTTGCAAAAACTGCAAATGCATGTGTGCTGAGGGAAAAATTGACTTTGGGGATGTTTTTACCTGGTCAGCTGCAAGCCAAGCCAAGACAGCTTCTTGAATCCCTTTCCTAAGTGGGCTGGGATGAAAGTTCCTGGGGGCAGTAGATATAGGCTTCTCCCTGATCTCCTGCCAGGGCAAGGCTGGCCACCACCTCTCCCAGTTGCTTTTTCTAAAATACAGATCTCATCCCAGCCACACAGAATGAGTTCCCTGAATGTAGTCCCAGAGTGACAGATAAGAACAAGTCACCCAGGCCTCACATCCCTGCCTTCACCGCCATTGATCACAGAAGAAGCCCCACATTCCTGCCCATCAGTGCTCTCTGCCTTTGATCTCTGCTCTCCCCTGACCCAGTTTGCTCGCTCCCTCCCTCCCTCCCTCCCTCCCTTCCTCCCTTCCTTCCTTCTTCCTTTCTCTTTCTTTCTCCCTCCCTCCTTCCTTTCCTTCCTTCTTTTTGTGTGTTTTTTTTTCTTTTGAGGTGGAGTCTTGCTCTGTCACCCAGGCTGAAGTGCAGCGGTGTGATCTCGGTTCATTGCAACCTCTGCCTCCTGGCTTCAAGCGATTCTCCTGCCTCAGCCTCCCCAGTAGCTGCAATTCCAGGCGTCTGCCACCACGCCTGTGTCATTTTTTGTATTTTTTAGTAGAGACAGGGTTTCCCCATGTTGGCTAGGCTGGTCTCTAACTCCTGACCTCCACCCACCTCGGCCCCCGACAAAGTGCTGAGATTGCAGATGTGAGCCTTCTCTCCTCTACTCCCCTCCCCTCCCTTCTCCTCCCTACCTCCCCTCCCCTCCCTACCTTCCCTCCCCTCCCTTCCTCTCCTCTCCTGGAACCACTCCACCCTCCCCCAATCCCCACCTGCACTGCCCCTCCTTCCACCCAAGGCCATTCCTGCCACCTGCACTCTGTTTTTTTATTTTTTGAGACAGAGTCTTGCTATGTTGCCCAGGCTGGAGTGCAGTGGCATGGTCTCGGTGTACTGCAGTCTCTGCCTCCTGGGTTCAAGTGATTCTCCTGCCTCAGCCTCCTGAGTAGCTGGGACTACAGGCATGCACCACCATACCTGGCTAATTTTTGTATTTTTAGTAGAGACGAGGTTTCATTCACCATGTTAACCAGGATGGTCTCGATCTCCTGTCCTCATGATCCGCCCACCTCAGCCTCCCAAAGTGCTGGGATTACTGGTCTGAGCCACTGTGCCTGACCACTCTGTTTTTATTTTTTAATTTTTTGAGACAGGGTCTCACTCTGTTGCTCAAGCTGGAGTGCAGTGGTGTGATCTTAGCTCAGCACAACCTCCGCCTCCCAGGCTTAAGCAATTCTCCTGCCTCAGCCTCCTGAGTAGCTGGAATTACAGGCATGTACCACCACAGCGGGCTAATTTTTGTATTTTTAGTAGAGATGGGGTTTCAACATGTTGGCCAGGCTGATCTTGAACTCCTGACCTCAAGTGATCCTCCTGCCTTGGCCTTCCAAAGTGCTGGGATTACAGTCGTGAGCCACCGCGCCTGGCCCTGGCCACCTGCACTCTGGATCCAGCTCTTCCTATCTTCTCAGAAGAGCTGGATCCAGACCATCCATGGTCCCCTCTCTCGTAAACATAGCTTCTCCGTCTCCCCAGATCCTTCTCACTGGCTCGTAAAAAAGCTCAAAGCCTCTCCCATTAAAAAGAAAGAAAAAGTGTCTGGGTATACGCTTGTAATCCCAGCACTTTGTGAGGCCCAGGTGGATGGACTGCTTGAGCTCAGGATCTTGAGACCAGCCTGCGCAATATGGCAAAAGCCCCACCTCTACAAAAAATACAAAAAAATTAGCCGGGTGTGGTGATGCATGCCTGTGGTCCCAGCTACTGGAGAGGCTGAGGTGGGAGGATGGCTTGAGCCCGGGAGGCTGAGGCTGCAGTGAGCCGTCATGGCCACTGCACTCCAGCCTGGGCGACAGAGCAAGACCCTGTCTTAAAAAGAAAAAAAAAAAGCTCCTTACCATCTTCAGCTGATATCAGCCTTCTCTGTCTCAACACTCTCACATCCAAAACTACATAAAAGGTCTCCATGGCCTTCTCTGCTACTCAGTCTTCTGCCAGTGTGACTTTCTGCTTGGCCACTGAAGCAGTTCTTACTGAGTCACTGGTGACCTCCTTGTCATTAAATTCAGCAGATGAGGCCGGGTGCTGTGGCTCATGCCTATACTCCCAGCACTTTGGGAGGCCGAGATGTGTGGAATCATTTGAGGTCAGGAGTTCGAGACTAGCCTGGCCAACATGGTGAAACCCTGCCTCTACTAAAAATATAAAAATTAGCCAGGCGTGGTGGTGGGCTCCTGTAATCCCAGCTACTCAGGAGGCTGAGGCAGGAGAATCACTTGAACCCAGGAGGCAGAGACTGCAGTGAGCCAAGAGCATGCCACTGCACTTCAGCCTAGGTGAGACTCTATCTCAAAAATAAACAAATAATAAATTCAACAGATGCGTTTCAGTCCTCATCTTACCTGACCTTAACTGCCCGCTCTCCTGCCTGCAACACTCTTCTCTGGCTTTTGCCCCATGGCACTGTCCCAGAGACAGGATGACTTAGTAGTACGGAGCAAAGCCTGGGTCAGAATCCTGGTGTGCTGGTTATTGTACAGTTCTCGGCAAGGCACTACCTCCTGTGCCTGTTTTGTGGTCAACAAAATGGGTATGATTGGCAGTATCTTCCTCATAGGTTGCAAGAAGGGTCAATATTAGTTAAAATTATATGTTTCCACGCTGAGTGTGGTGGCCTACGCCTGTAATCCCAGCACTTTGGGAGGCCAGGGCGGGTGGATCACGACATCAGGAGTTTGAGACCAGCCTGACCAACATGGTGAAACTCTGTCCCTACTAAAAATACAAAAATTAGCCGGGCATGGTGGCACGTGCCTGTAATCCCAGCTACTCAGGAGGCTGAGGCTGGAGAATCGCTTGCACCTTGGAGGCGGAGGTTGTAAGGAGCCAAGGTCGCGCCACTGCACTCCAGCCTGGGCAACAAAGCGAGACTCTGTCTAATAAAACTATATTTTCCACAAAACTCCCTACCTCCCTCCTTCCTTTATTTTTTCCACAGTGCTTATGATTTTTTTTTAACTTTTTTCTTTTTTTTCCTGAGATGTAGTCTCACTCTGTGGCCCAGGCTGGAGTGCAGTGGCACGATCTCAGCTCACTGCAATCTCTGCCTCCTGGGTTCAAGCGATTCCCCCACCTCAGCCTCCCAAGTAGCTGGAGGCTACTCCGCCCAGGAGGCGGAGGTTGCAGTGAGCTGAGATCACGCCACTGCACTGCAACCGGAGTGACAGAGTGAGACTCTGTTTCAAAATATAATAATAATAGTAAATACTTAACATAAAAATAAACAACGATTTTATTTAGTTCATAATTCTGTGAGTCAGTTAGGCGATCATTCTGGTCTGGGCTGTATATCTGTGGTCAGCTAGTGATCCAGGGGGATCTAGCACGGCCTCGCTTACATGGCCAATGGCTGATGGGCTGTCAGCTGAGGCGCCTTCACTCTCCTCCCCATGGCCTCTCATCCTCCAGCAGGTCAGCTGGGGCTCATTTACAAGGTGGTCTTATTATAAGTGAAACAAGTGGGCAAGCTCCAGTGTACACCTGTTTATTTTTCTTTTCCTTTCTTTGAGACAGGGTCTCACTCTCTTGCCCAGGCTGGAGTGCAGTGGTGCAATCTTGGCTCACTGTAACCTCTGCCTTCTGGGCTTCAGCGATTCTCTCACTTGAGCTTCCTGAGTATCTGGGACTACAGGCATGCACCACCACGCCTGGCAATGTTTTGTATTTTTTGTCGAGCTGGGGTTTTACCATGTTGCCCAGGCTGGACACATGCTTTTTCCAAGCCTTCGTTTGCATCGTGTTTGCCAAAGTCCCTTTAGGCAAAGCAAGTTTCGTGGCCAGGCACAGCATTAGTGTGGAAGGGCACTGCCGAAGAGCATGGAAACAGGAAGAGGAGGATTCGAGGCCAGTTTTGCAATCTATTCCAGCTCCCTCGGGGAAGGGGAGTGAAAAGCATTCCTTCTCTGTAGCCCAGGGATGCTATGGGCCAGGGCAAGCTCCAGATAGGGATCCTTGGAAGAAGTGACTTGGGTTCTAGGACTTCCCTGTCCTCCAGGGCTGTGGCTCAGCCTTTGACCAGGACTGGGGGTGGCAGTCTGGATTCTAACCTCACCATCTTCCCCACATGGAGAAGGTGCAGAAGCTTGAGCTGCTAGAGGGAAGGGACTCCATGGCAGGGAGGAAGGTGTTCTGAACCCTAGCTCCTGTCATCTTTCAGCCCACCTCAAAGTGATGATCAAGCTTAAGGATCCACCCTACTCCCGCAGGCTTATCCTCACTTCCCAGCATCCCTTTGCTAGTGAAGGACTGAATGGTTCTGAGACTTACGCCTCATCACCATGGTAACTGGTGCCACCTGCTCCCCAAGGTCAATCAGGAGTCCCTGTCCTTCCCTTTCAGGGGGTGACAGTGGCCTCGGCATGTCTCTTCCACAGGTGGCTGCGCTGGAGCGGCAGATCTTTGACTTCCTGGGCTACCAGTGGGCTCCCATCCTAGCCAACTTCCTACACATCATGGCAGTCATCCTGGGAATCTTTGGCACCGTGCAGTACCGCTCCCGGTACCTCATCCTGGTATGGCTCACCTAGCCCCTTTGCAAGCCACCTCCTCTCCTCACCCCTGCCCACTCCACCCCTCCCTGCTCCTCAAAACCAGAAATGCCCCCTAACCCTGGCACCCCAGTCTTGGCTCCACCCAAGACAAGATGGGGTGAATGTGCACTTCCCAAGGCTTCTTTGCTCAGAGGAGACGTCATTTTTTTTCCTGAAGAATTTTTTAGGGAAATAATCCAAATGTAAACAAAATGGATCATGTAGTGAGTGCCTGGCATGTGCCACACATGCTGCTAAGTTTCACCTGCTTCATCTCATGTCTGCAATAGCCCTGTGAGGTAGATCTTACCAGCTCTGTTTTCCAGAGGAGGAAACTGAAGCTCAGAAAGGTTGTGAGTCTTCCTAAGGTCACACAGCTAAAGGCAGGATTAGAGCATCAGATCTACAGTGAAGGCTCCTGCCGTGGCACCACATGGCCTCAGGAAGCCGAGAGGTGGGTGCAGGGACACAAGAGGGGTGGGCTTCATCTTACTGAGTTTCTCAGGAAGCTTCAGGAAGGCTTGGCATTTGTCCCTCCTGCCCGATGTACATCAAGGATGTGGCCTGGAGCAGCTAGTGTGGCTTTGAGGTCAGTGCCTCCCTGCGCTCCAGCCCCAGGAGTCTGGGTATCTCTCTTCCTCTCCGACAGCCTCTTCCCAAGTCCTGGTCCCTGATGGTCTCTGTCAAACTCCTGCTTTCAGCTAGATTCACCCATGTTCCCTGCTGTTCCTCAGTCACCTCTTCACATGGCTCTCTTGAGGGAAAAGGCTTTTCACTAGGTTTACTATACACAAGCTTGACACCTACAATCACAATGACATGCAATGTCACGCTGCCTCCATAGCCCACGCACACTCATTCTAGGACTTCTCTCCCCACCTCCACAGGCTCAGCTCCCAGAAGCCAGGTGAACAGGACTCTAACAAGGCTCTCTCTCATCTGACATAAGAGAACCCTTCTCTCCAGTTCTCAGGAAAGCCCCAGGCACCACTGTCAACAACACTGTCTGCCAGGTGACAGCCACTAGGACTGCAGACACTGGGTAGAAGCATCCAGCTCTCAAATCTACCCTAACCTCCTCTCTGGCTCACTGCTGTGGGTGGATTGCTGTTCTCCTCAGAAGGGGCCACATTCAGGATGAGGGAAAACTGAGGGGCCAAGGGGTCTTGGTGCTTCCCTGGCAATGCTGCTTGCAGTCCCTCACCTCCCAGCCCCCTCCCTCCACCCAGATGGAAAGATGATTGCTGGAGCAGATTGACCTGACTTGTGTCATTCAGGTACAATTTACAGGGCAAGGAAGGGAGGGAGGAAAGTGATAGAGTGAGGGCATCCAGGGCCCAGGCTGGACTCCCTTTCCATCCTCGGGGCCTCGGTTTGGTCTGCTCACCCCAGCCTTTCACCAGGCCCCATCCATGGTCCTGCCTCCGCCTCCCCTGTTTCCCTTATACCCAGACTCCAGCCACAGCCATGTGAGATGATATCACACTCATACTCAGGCACAAGGCTGCAGGATACCCTCTTGTCTCTTTTGGGCTAAAGTTCCCAGCATCCACTGCCCTCCAGCCTGGGTGAGAGACTGAGATCTTGTCTCATAAAAGAAAAAAAAAAAAGAATTAAGACTCTTTTTTCTGGCCAGGTGTGGTGGCTGACACCTGTAATCGCAGCACTTTGGGAGGCCAAGGCGGGTAGATCACAAGGTCAGGAGTTCAAGACTAGCCTTGCAACATAGTGAAACCCCGTCTCTACTAAAAATACAAAAAAATTACCTGGGTGTGGTGGCACATGCCTGTAGTCCCAGCTACTTGGGAGGCTGAGGCGGGAGAATCTCTTGAACCTGGGAGGTGGAGGTTGCAGTGAGCCAAGATCGTGCCACTGCACTCGAGCCTGGCGACAGAGCGAGACTCTGGTGGAGGGGGGTGGGGAAGACTCTTTTTCTTTTTTTAAGAGATGGGGCCAGGCGCAGTGGCTCACACCTCTAATCCCAGCACTTTGGGAGGCCGAGGTGGGTGGATCACAAGGTCAGGAGATCAAGACCATCCTGGCCAACATGGTGAAACCCCATCTCTATTCTTAAAACAAACAAACAAAAACAAAGAGATGGGTTTTCTGCATGTTGCCTGGGTTCAAGTGATCTGCCCACCTCGGCCTCCCAAAGTGCTGAAATTTCAGATATGAGCCACTGCACCTGGCCCACTTCCTGTATTCTATGGGTTTATCCAGCTATTCTGTGCTAAGAACTGGCATTGCAGTGGTGAGCCAGGCAGGCAAAATCCTCGCCCTCTAGTAGTTTACCACCTGGGACATGTTTCCAAAAGTGTCATCTGAGTCAGAATCCCCTAGGGATTGCTTAAACAGCTCCTAAACAGCATCCCTAGAAATTCAGAATCAGTAGGTCTAGAGGTAGGACCCAAGAATCTGCATTTTAAACAAACATCCTTGAGCAATTCCGGTATTCTAGAGACTGCTGGTCTAGAGGATGTTGTTAGCACAGCGGATGGGATTAGCTATCAGAGAACTCGGATTTGAGTGGCAGCCCTACCTCCTCCTAGCTGTGTGATCTTGGAAAGCTTAAACCTCCTTTCAGCCTTAAATTAGTTCTCTCTAAAGAGAGGACAGTGCCTACCTTGCAGGGCTGTTGTAAGAGCTGACGGGTGTGAAAACAATTTGTAAGGACACTGTGCTCTCTGAGTGAGGTAATCTCATAATTTCCCCTGCCCAGGTCTCCTCATCCCTGAGCTCTGTCTCCACAGGCACTCCCCATCCCCCACTCCCCAGGCCCCACCCTGATCCCACCTCTGCTTTCCCCAGTATGCAGCCTGGCTGGTGCTCTGGGTTGGCTGGAATGCGTTTATCATCTGCTTCTACTTGGAGGTTGGACAGCTGTCTCAGGTAAGCCTCAGGCCTGGCAGTGCCGTAGGGCAGAGCTTGACCGTTCCCATCCCCTGCCCCAAAGGCACTGTGGTATAGAATCAGAGCATCATGTCTTGAAGATGCCTCCCTCTCCTTCCATACCACATAATCTATGTGCCTCATTTCCCACCTACACAATTTATTTCTGGCCTCCTCCAACACTGATGGAACAGATAAGGCTGAAGAGCAGTCCATGTGAAGATGAGCTGGGGGTCCCAGTTGATCACAAGCTCAGTAAAAACCAAGAGTATGTGGTGGCCCAGGAAGCTACTCTTAGGCCCCACTAATAGAGATAGAGTATTCAGAGCAAGGGAGGTGGAGATGCCATGCGCCTCGTAGTGCTTAGACCACAAAGATTTGGGTTTAATTCTGATCAATATTTTTCAGAAGGGAAAGAGACTAGTTAGAGTTTGTTCAGGAAAGACTGAGCAGACCATGTCACATGGAGAACTGCTGAAGAAAGTAGGACTGTTTCGCTTGAATAAGAGCAAGCCCAGAGAGACACAACTTCTATATTTAGATACAAAGGAGGCAAAATATGTGAGTAAGAGCATTGGCTTTGTAGTTTGACCCTGCTAGATTCAAATCCCAGCTCTAAAACCTCCTAGCTGTGTTACCCTGGGCAAGTGGCTGATCCTCTCTGAGCCCCAGTTTCCTCATCTAGTAACTGGACATAGTAGCAACTGCAACTTTATGTGGTTGCTGAGGGGATAAAAGAAGATCGCACATCTGAGTGCTTGGCACCTGGTCGGCAGGCAGTGAGTATTTATCGGCTGAATGAGTGACTGCATGGATGAGCACATGGGTGCACACCCTGGGTAAGAACTTCTGATCTAGCCGGGCACGATGGCTTACACCTGTAATCCCAGCACTTTGGGAGGCTGAGGCGGGTGGATCACCTGAGATTGGGAGTTTGAGACCAGCCTGACCAACATGGAGAAACCCTGTCTCTACCAAAAATACAAAATTAGCTGGTTGTGGTGGTGGACGCCTGTAATCCCAGCTATTCGGGAGGCTGAGACGGGAGAATCACTTGAACCTGGGAGGCGGAGGTTGCAGTGAGCTGAGATCGCGCCATTACACTCCAGCCTGGGCAACAAGAGCAAAACTCCATCCCCCCAAAAAAAGGAAAGAAAAAGAAAAACTTATGATCTAGGCCAGCCCCTTCTCCATTTAACAAATAGGGAGATCAAGGCCCCAAAGAAGAGGTTCACCCCCAGGGTCACACACAGCAGGAGCAAAGGAGAAACTGAATGGGCTGTGAAGGGGCCCCTATTGAGGATTTCACCAGTGGCTGGGAAACTGAACCCAGTAGCTGTTAATGTTCCTTCCAGCTCTGAAAATTCAGGGGCCCCTGAGTACACACCAGCCCCTTCCCATCTCAATGACAAAAGAGTGAGGCCTGCATGGTCATTAAGTGCCACCTGTTGGCCAAATGTGGCCTTGCAGGTTCAGGCTCCCTGGATCCCTTCACCAATCAATATAGAGTCTCCCTGGGCCAGGGGAGTAGCTCCCTCCTCCCTGTCCCTCACACTCAGTATCCCAGGCCCCTCTGCCCCCAGGACCGGGACTTCATCATGACCTTCAACACATCCCTGCACCGCTCCTGGTGGATGGAGAATGGGCCTGGCTGCCTGGTGACACCTGTTCTGAACTCCCGCCTGGCTCTGGAAGACCACCATGTCATCTCTGTCACTGGCTGCCTGCTTGACTATCCCTACATTGAAGCCCTCAGCAGTGCCCTGCAGATCTTCCTGGCAGTGAGTCCTTCTGTTCCCCAACCTACACACACTTTCTGATCCCTTTCTTTAGCTCTAGTTAAGAGGGGATAAACCTATGTCTTCAGCCTGTCTGTCCTTTTGTCTGGATCTGTTTCCATACCCTGTACCACCTTCCCTCACCCCTGCCCCAACCTCTGTGCAGAGAGTGAACAGGTTTAGTGAACAGGATGAGGCATCAGACTGTGAATCAATCCTAGGTTTAAATACTCAATACACCCACTGCGCAGCCTTGGACAAGTCACCTGCCTTCTCCCAGCTTGTTTCCTTATTCACAAAAAGAAATGACAATACCAACCTCGGAGTTGTGAGAATAAGAAAGTGACCCCAGCTGGGCGTTGTGCCTCACACCTGTGGTCCCAGCTACTCAAGAGGCTGAGGCAGGGGGATCGCTTGAGCCCAGGAAGCTGAAGCTGAAGTGAGCCATGATTGCACCACTGCTCTCCAGCCTGGGTGACAGAGTGAGACCCTATCTGAAAGAAAGAAGGAAAAGAAGGAAGGAAGGGAAAGAAGGAAGGGCGGGCGCGGAAGAAAGAAAGCTCCAAGATAGAAGTCGTTCCTGTTTCTAGAAGGGCCAGCCCTTAGTACTCACTAGGCACTTTGTACTCACAAAGTCACATAATCCTCTTTCGTTTTAACAAGCTGTCAGGTATTGCCCAGGTCCAACTGGGAAAACTGAGGCTCAGAGAGGTAACATGATTACTTGCCTCAAGTCACATTTTCAGAAGAGTTGGACCATGTATGTCTGACTTTAAGATGAAAGCATTTAACTTGAAGTTGTTACGGTTTGCCTTCATCCTGGCACGTGTCCTCCCTCGACAGTCAGGGCGAGCAGGGCCCGGCAGGGGGTGGAGAAAGAGGTTCCTACTCCTCCTGCCCTCCCTGACGTGTCACCCCCACTCTCAGCTGTTCGGCTTCGTGTTCGCCTGCTACGTGAGCAAAGTGTTCCTGGAGGAGGAAGACAGCTGTGAGTAAGGCGCCCCTGGGGAAGCGGGGAATCTGGCCCTGCGCCTTCAGCACCCTGGACAGAGGCCCGGGACGGGCCGCCGCGGAAGGGAGCCCAGGGTCCACTACGGGTCAATTTCGAGGGGAAGAGGCGGCTGGAGTGGGAGGCTCTGCACGGCCAGCCCTTTCCGGCATGGACCCAGTGCCGGGCCCGCACCGCCTTCCCCAGCCTCGCCCCACCCGCATAGGAGGTCTTGTCTCCTTTAGAGACCCGAGCCCCGCCCCCAAGAGCCTTCTCTCCTATAGGACCGCCCGGCCTTCCGGGCTCTAGCCTCAAGGATTGGGCCTGACCCTCCGCTGGCACGGCCCCGCTACCTCCAGACCCCGAGAGGCCCAACCCTCAGGGTCCAGCCAGAGCCCCGCCCCAGGCCCCTGCACCGGGCCTCACCCTCGCCGCTCCCCTCCCCTTGGCTTCTCTGGCTCCGCTTCCAGGGTAGGGGTCCTGCCCCAAATTCTTCCCCTTTAGAACCCAGCCTCCCTCTCCTCGCCCCGGCCGCCCATCCCTAACATGCGCCGCCCCGCTTCCGCAGTTGACTTCATCGGCGGCTTTGACTCCTATGGATACCAGGCGCCCCAGAAGACGTCGCATTTACAGCTGCAGCCTCTGTACACGTGGGTCACGGCGCCCCGCTGGCTGGGGAGGCCCGGGCGTCTGGGTTGCGGAAAGGAGGGGACGGAGGAGTGGGCAGGGCAGCCGGGTCTCCCCTCCCCCATACTTTTGGGGTCCACTGTCCCTAACCTGCCTTTGTTTCCTGCAGGTCGGGGTAGCCTCTGCCCAGCGCCCACCCCGGCGCCTCGCCGTGGGCTGCTGGACTGACCGCCGCTGCCGCGAGCTCGGGCCAAGGAGCAGGTGCGCCCCCTGGTGGCCCGCGCGCCCACTGCAGCCTGCGCCCGCCCGCGGGTCTGCCCCGGGAGATGCTGACTTGGTCTTGGACTTGGACTTGGCTCTTCACAGCCCCGACTTCAGCGGAGTGGGGCGGGGCGGGGGAGGGGCACCGCGGGTTTTTTGGTTTTTGTTTGTTTGTTTTAATCTCAGCCTTGGCGTAAGCTGGGGTCTTCCTCTCCAGCCTCTCCCTTTCCTTCTTCACCCAGCATACTGCCCCCTTGTCCAAAAACAGCAGGACATCAGACCCATCCCATCCCACCACACCACTCACCAGCTCTGGGAAAGCGACTGTGAACTAGGAGCAGGAGTCCTGGGTTCTAATCGCAGGTCCATCACTGGCTGTGACATCTAGCAAAACCCTTGCCCTCTCTGGGCCTCAGTTTCCCCACCTCAAGTAATCCCTTAGCAAATGAACTCTTTTAGACTTCTCATTTAACTCAATTCCCTGAGCCAGACTGGGATTAAAATTCCCATTTTGCAGTACATGGAAACTGAGGCCCAGAGATGTGATTTGCTTGAGGCCACACAGCTAGATTTTTGGTGGAAGTGTACTTTCTGCAGTTTCTGACTGTAAAACCCAGTGTCTGCTCTCTGAATTCCATTTCCAACCCCTCTCCAGCTTGGACCCATGTGGCCACCATATTCACACACCACCTCCACCACTTGCCAATGCCTCTCTTAAAGCAATATACCCGTTCGTTCTCTTGTTGGGAACCGGATGGACAGAGCCCTAAATTCAGCCCCACCCACAGAGAAGCCTTCCTATGCTCAGCCTCTGTCCACCCTTGGCAAACCTTTTAAACTCTCTCCTCCAGGAAAGTGGGGCCCCAACTCAGTCACCCCACCCCCTTCCAGTCCCCGAGGCTGGGTCTGCTGTATCCCCCTCCCCTCCACCACTCCGCTCACCCCTGATGGCTCCATCCACCTCACCAGCTGGAAGGCTTGTGGTTCCAGAGAGGAGCAAGGCTGGTCAGTGCTGCCCACACACCAGTGTTTACAGATCACCAGCGTTTACGACCAATCCAATAACCAGATGCCTCCTCTAGCAAGCCCAGAAGGAGTTCTGCAGGGACAGATGGGGGTGTGAGTAGTGGGGGGGTCAGGATTGCCAGCACCCTCACCCTTCCTTGGGAGCAACTACAGGCGAGAACACTTTTTCCCCACCTCCCTCTACAGACGCTCCTGAGGACCCTGCATCCCATGCCCTGCCTGGTGTGTCCACAGGTGAGAGGATCAGGCCTCAGCATTTCAATCTGTTAGAGAGGCATGGCCCTGGGTTAGAAAGGAGGGCAGGAGGTATGGAGTGACACGCAGATGGTGCAGATGGTTTGCACACCTGAGCCTCCTCTGTGGTGACCACTCTTTTTCTTGCCCACTACCCTCCAATCTATTCCCTACTCTCTAAGGTCAAAATATCCTGAGCGAGGCTGGCAACCTCACCCCACCATCCCATCTGCAATTAGCCAGCCCCAGGAGTTCCTCTGGCCCCCACGGGCATGGAGCTCCCAGCTGGTGGGTACAGCTCCAGAGGGGGGCAGCTCCCTCAGGCTAAGCTGCTGCCCTCCGATGGGCCATCCCTGCGTCCAGCCCTCACTTCTTTCACCCCCCACTTCCCCAGGCCCCTTTCTACTCAACGGGTGTAGCCACTGGTGCTTTGAAGCCTTTTGTTTTTATAAGACGGTTTTTGCAAGGGGACCAGGTTCTCTTTTCACTGGGACCTTGCAAGGAGGGGAATGCTCTCCTGGTTTCTGTGCAGGTGGGTTGATTAAAGATGGTGTTTTCTTCTCTATCTTCCTGTTCTGCCCGTTGAGTCTGTAGAACTTTCTAAGTGAGAAGTCCCTGCACGAGGGCAGGCAGGGATGATTTGATGTTGATGTTATCAGATGTTCTTGGGTGGCTGGGCATGGTGGCTCACACCTGTAATCTCAACACTTTGGGAGGCCAAGGCAGGCGTATCACGTGAGGTCAGGAGTTCGAGGCCAGCCTGGCCAACATGGTGAAACCCTGTCTCTATTAAAAATACAAAAATTAGCCAGGGATGGTAGAGGCACCTGTAATCCCAGCTACCTGGGAGGCTGAGGCATGACAATCACTTGAATCCAGGAGGCAGAGGTGCAGTGAGCTGAGATGGTGCCATTCTACTCCAGCCTGGGTGATAGAGTGAGACTCTGTCTCAAAAAAAAAAAAAGAAAAGAAATCCTTGGGCACTGGCCTGTGCCTCTGACTGGGTATGCAGCTTTAGGCAACTCACTCTCTATTCTCATCCCCCCCCAAAAAATGCAGAGATCAAACAAAATCAGTGAGTTCTCAAACATGGCTTCATAATCCTGATAACATCTATTTTGAGTTTATGCTTCCAAATATCCTTTGCATCTTGGCTCTTCCTGACAACTCAGTTCTGGGGGTGGAATGAACTGACACACAGTGCTTTAGATATGGATTCCTGCATCCAACCTTTGACATCCTAGATACTTTTCTGGGGATACAGCCCAAGAATCAGTATTTAGAATGTTTTAATTTGTGTGTGGGGGGATATGTAGGTGAACAGGTAATATGTGTATAAGGTACCGAAGTCAGAAGGTTTTCACGTCTGTAATCCCAGCACTTTGGGAGGCCAAGGTGGGCAGATCGCCTGAGGTCAAGAGTTTGAGACCAGGCTGGCCGACATGGCGAAACTCTGTCTCTACTAAAAATACAAAAATTAGCCGGTCGTGGTGGCGTACGCCTGTAATCCCAGCTACCCAGGAGGCTGAGGCAGGAGAATCACTGGAACCCAGCGGGGCAGAGGCTACAGTGAGCCGAGATTGTGCCACTGCACTCCAGCCTTGGCAACAGACCAAGATTCTGTAAAAAAAAAAAAAAAAAAAAAAAAGTCAGAAGGTTCCAGTGGGATTATGTACTCAGACCTTTTTTTCCTATCTTTCTAAGGATAGGCCTTTTTTAAATTATACAATTTTTGGCCAGGCATGATGGTTTATGCTTATAATCCCCAGCACTTTTGGAGGCAGAAGCAGAACTGCTTGAGCCCAGGAGTTCCAGACTCACCTTGGGCAACATGGGAAGACCTCATTTTTTTTTTTTTGAGGAGTTTCACTCTTACTGCTTAGGCTGGAGTGCAATGGCATGATCTCAGCTCACTGCAACCTCTGCCTCCTGGGTTCAAGGGATTCTCCTGCCTCAGCCTCCTGAGTAGCTGAGATTACAGGCATGCACCATCACACCCAGCTAATTTTGTATTTTTAGTAGAGATGGGGTTTCTCCATGTTGGTCATGCTAGTCTCGAACTCCTGACCCCAGGTGATCCACCCGCCTCGGCCTCCCAAAGTGCTGGGATTATAGGCACGAGCCACCGTGCCTGGCCAAGACCTCATTTCTTAAAAAAAAATTTAAAAATTAGCTGAGTGTGGAGTGACACATTCCTTTAGTCCCAGCTACTCAGGAAGCTGAGGCAGGAGGATTGCTTGAGCCTGGGAAGTTGAGATTGCAGTGAGCTGAGATTGTGCCACTGCACTACACCCTAGGAAACCGAGCAAGACTGTGTCTCAAAAACAAATAAAACTACACATCTTTTTTTCTTTTTCACACAAATGGCAACATATCCTACTTACTCTTTGGCCCCGAGTTTTTTTTTTTTTCTTGAGATGGAGTCTCACTCTGTCAACCTGGCTGGGGTGCAGTGGCACAATCTCGGCTCACTGCAACCTTCACCTCTCAGGTTCAGGTGATTCTCCTGCCTTAGCCTCCCAAATAGCTGGGATTACAGGCACCTGCCATCACACCTGGCTAATGTTTGTGTTTTTATTTTATTTTACTTATTTTATTTATTTATTTATTTATTTATTTATTTATTGAGACAAGGTCTCACTCTGTTGCCCAGGCTGGACTGCTATATTTTTAGTAGAGACGGCATTTCGCCATTTTGACCAGGGTGGTCTTGAATTCCTGACTTCAAGTGATCCACCTGCCTTGGCCTCCTAAAATGCTGCAATTACTGGAGTGAGCCATCACACCTGGCCTCTTTCACTTAATCTTGGAAATCTTCCCCCAATAATTCCTGTGGAGCTTCCTCTTTTTCTTCCATGGTGACAGGTCTTGATGCAGGTGGTGGATAAGAATCAGAGACCCTTACATAACGACGCCCAGGTCAGTTATGCCAAGCCCTGTGGACCACTCCTGACCATGGGGTCCAGAGGAAAATAAGTCACAGACGCAGAGCCTCCAAGGAAGTTCTGATCTGCTGATAGTGGGCAGTCAGTGCTGAGGGCACACAGTAGAGTGAAAGGCAATCATTAATAGGAGCTCAGGAGAGCAATCTGAGTGCCCCAGCAGGGGCAACAGCATGAGTAAAAAGGTGAAGGTGCTGAGCGTGGTGGCTCACGCCTGTAATCCAAGAACTTTGGAGGCCAAGGCGGGTGGATCACCTGAGGTTGGGAGTTCAAGACCAGCCTGACCAACATGGTGAAACCCCGTCTTTTTAAAAAAAAAAAAAAAGGTGGAGATAGGAAAACACATAGTGGCCAGGGTAAGAATAGTAGGAGACCAATCGGTTGGAGGAAGCTTCAGTGGAGAACATACTCTTTTCCCTCTCCCTCCCTCTCCCACTTCCCCCTCCCCCTCCCCCCTCCCTTCCTTCTCCCCTGTTCATTGGAATTGCTGACAATGAAAGCACTGATATGGAGGAGATAGGCTGCTGCTCAGGCTTTCTCTCTCTTTTTTGCGGGGGCGGGACTTCTCTCCGAGAAGGCAGTAACAGCTGACCTTACTCCTTTCCCTTCTGGGGATCTTTAAAAATTATGGGTAGTAGAGCATGGTTGTAGCCCCTATTCAGTTTTAACAGTGTTCAAGACTGACTGGAGAATTATAGTTTTGTTGTTGGGATGATGAACAAACTTCTTAGTGTTCAAGGACCTCAAGTTTGTCTCCAAGTTAACTTTCTCATCTTTCTCTTCATGTGCCCTCTGCTCTATTCTTACTAGGCCAGTCTGGAGCCCTAACACATTTTGAGGATTTACACCTTACTCTGTTTGCTGTACTGTCTTTTCCCACCTTTTGACCCCTGACTTCAAGGTTAAATATACTTGTTTATCTAAGTTATATCTATTCTTTAAGGCCTTACTATAGTTTAAGTATTTGTTACTGCTTGTTTTTAGAGTTTGCTTATTTTTCTCTGTATCATGCATATTTGTCATTGTTTCTAAGTAATTCACCTATTAATATGTTTGAGATAAAGTACATGAAATAAATATTTGAGTAACTCCTAATCCTGCATTAAAAATATAGTTCTGATGTAATGTTGGAAGCAGTTTTAGTGGAATGTCAATTTCTTTGAAATAGAGAACTTTTTATTGAGGTGAATGGAAGGGTTACCTCTATCTAACCTAATTTTTAAAAATAAAATAGGTTTTTTAATCATTGCCTTTTTAAAAATTCTAGTTCAACCTTGCTGGCTTTTATCATGGAGTTGTTGAAGAACTCAATCGCTATGCAGGAGCAGATGCTTACCTGTAAGGGCTTCTTGGTAATAGGCTATAGCCTTGAAAAGGTAAAGTATGAAATATTTTATGTATTTGATTCTTAATTTGTAGGCCATACATTTGTTCTCTAACTGGCTAAGGAATTCTGTCTGTAAGAATATTTCCTTGGTTGTAGAAAATTACCTAAAGTAAAATAACATTTTGTTGTTGCCTCCATTCCTCTATTAAACAAATGTAATAGCGAGCTTTATAGCATCTTTAACTTTGAGCATAATTTGTGGGCCAACTTTTTTCCTGGTAGGAATAGCCTGTAATTCACTTAGTTTGACGTGAATTTGTAGTAACATTTGAACTACTTTTTTTGCAGTCTTCCAAATCTCATGTCAGCAGAGCAGTACTTGAACTTTGCCTTGCATTTTCAAAATATCTGAGTAATCTGCAAAATGGGATGCCCCTGCTCAAGCAATTGTGTGATCATGTTCTTCTTAATCCTGCCATATGGATTCATACCCCAGCCAAGGTAATATATAGCTATATATTGATATTGTTTTACTATCTTTGCTGTTTTTGTGCTTGAGAAGAGTGAAAATTAAGAGGATTTTCTTTTTTTTTTTTAAATGTACTATTATGCAAGATTTCAGTGGATTGCTTTTTTTGACTAAGCATCCTTTTTTGCTCTTCAGGAAAAATTGCAAATCTGTGTGTGTGTATATATATGAATATATATATATATACACAAACAAAGAATATATACTTTGTAAACAATATATATATATGAATATATATATATACATACAAAGAATATATACTTTGTAAACAATGTCATTATTTTAAAAGATACAGGTATAATCTTTATTTTCTGAAATTAAATCAAATAAAGTTTTATTTGAGACTTATTTACTAAATATAAATCAAAGTTAGACAGTTTTAATGTAATTACTAATGTTTCCTAGTAACTGTAGCTTTGTTCTATTGTAAATATGCATATATATTTTTTCTTTTTTTTTCTATTTCTTAAGAACTCACCCTGCTCCTGCTCTCTCTCTTTTTTACTTCACACTTTTGCCTTCCAACGTGATGAACTACTGAATTTCATTCTTAAAGGTACCACTGAAATGTCACTTTTTCCTTGAAGGCATGATATACTAGTCTCATGTAGCCATTTTCGTTTCACGTTAATTCAAATTATAAAAACATTTGTACAATTTTTTTTTTCAGTTTTGTAAAAACAAACCAATTAGTTCTATGTGAATGTAAATGAATTTGTGGTAAGGTGTGTGAACAACATATTTAATAAATCTTTATGTTGTAATAAATTGTCCTAAAAATTCAGTAGTGGCAGTATTAAGCATGACTTAAAACAGAACATTTTATTAAATTGAACAGTTGTATCCATCTTACGTACAATTTTTGTTAGAAGTTGTGTTATTTCAAGCCCACTGTTTTCCTCTCTCCCCTTCTGCCTTTTGGTCCACTTGCAGTGTATATCATTGATTAAGTTGGAAAAACTCGTGCTTATTCTAGTTGTCAGAAAAGTCTGCAGACTTTTTTTTTTTTTTTGCTTTTCTAGAGTCTTAATATCTTATTTTCAGCTGGTCTTTTCAAATGTTAAAGAGAAAAACAGCTGCTGACTCTGATTGACATTTGGAAATAATCAAAGGAGGCAGCTGGAGGTTGTAGCTTTTTATCTCCAGGTCGAATTTGACCTCATTTTCTTCCATGACCCTCAGTCTTATTTCTTCTTGAGGATTGTTTCAAGTTACTTTTAAAACCTTTTACTAGACACTTTTTTGTCTTACTTACTAATCAGCATATTTGTAAGGCTTTCTGTCTCTTTTGATGTGGTCAGAAAGCCTCTTATTAGATGCTTAGTTGGTGGGAAATTAAAAAAACTCATCTTATGATTTTCTTAGTTTCCTAGTATTATTATACCCTATTTCTTCTACTTTTTAATAACTTTTCTTAATTTCCTTTTTAGAATTTGCAATGAGTCGATAATATTAACATTTTCTCTTGTTTTAGCCATCTGCTTTATGTATCCACGAGGGGTTTTGTCTGCTTTTATTTTATTATAAAGGCAGTTATAAAAAAGGGCTGATCCAAATTTTGTTTGACTTGAAGGTCAAATGTTTATCACGTGAGAAACTTTTTAAGAAGAGTACAATATAATGCATACAAAATTAGGTTTAGGGTCTTAGAAGAAACATTTATAGATTAGTGGTCATAAAGTTTAAGCTTTATCAGCTTCACGGTCAATCCACCTCTGGTTAAAGGTTGAAGGTCTGGTTATGTGGATGTGAAAAGCTTTGCTTTTAGAAAAGGGAGCTACCAGCGATTTATAATTTCCATTTGTCTTTGATCTGCTCAGAGACCATCTTTTTAATGACCTAGCAGGAGAGATGAATTTTCTTGTCTAACATGGTCCTTCGTTTACTCAGCAAGTATTTGTTGAGTGACTACTTTATGGTGGACACTGTGGATACGGTGATGAACAAGATAGACTTGATTCTTTGCCCTCATAGAATTTAGATCTAGTGGGAAAGACAGATGTTAACACACAATTTGTATGACTATTAGAGTATATAATGAGTGAAGGAGGAAAGGCTTATTCATAATTAGCATATGAGTAATCTTGAGGTCTTTAATTCATCCCTATACGTTGCTATTAAGTTCTGGTTACTTATTTTTTTGACACAATGTCACCAAGGCTAGAGTGCAGTGGTGTGATCTCAGCTTACTGCAAACTCCACCTCCCTGGCTCCTCCTGAGTAGTTGGGACTGTAGGTATGTACCACCACACCCAGCTAATTTTTGTATTTTTTGTAGAGATGATGTTCTGCCATGTTGCCCAGGCTGGTCTTGAACTCCTGGGCTCAAGTGATCCACCTGCCTCACTCAGCCCCACAGAGTGCTGGAATCACCGGTGTGAGCCATGAAGAGGCTCTGTTCATTTTTCTTTTACCACAGCATCATTCTCAATAGACTTTCTCTAGTTTTCCATTTCTTTGTGTAAATAATCACTATTCTACCAGAATTCCAACATGTTCTTTTATTTTGTTTGAGACAGAGTCTTCTTCTGTCATCCAGGGTAGAGTGTAGTGGCATGGGCATGGCTCAGTGCAATCTTGAACTCCTGGGCTCAATCAGTCCTCCTGCCTCAGCCTCCTGAGTAGCTGATACTGCAAGTGTGCACCACCATTCCCAGCTCACTTTTTACATTTTTTGTAGAGACTGGAGTCTTACTTTTTTGTCTAAGCTGGTTTTGAACTTCCAGCCTCAAGCCATCCTCCTCTCTCAGTCCCACAAAGTGTTGGGATTATATGGTTTAGCCACCATGCCCAACACCAATATGTTCTTAACATATGACTCTTATCATTTCCAAGCCCCAGAAGTTTTAATGGTTTCTCATTGTTCTCATAGTCCTTTATCTAGCATTAAGCCTTCATGTAAATTCTTATTTCTAGATTTTCTAGCTTAAAAATGGAAATATCCTCTGGATAGGGAGGTACCAAAAGGTTTCCCTAGAGTGGTGGTTCTCAGTCTTGACTGCTGATAGAATCAGTTGGGGTATCTTTTTAAAAACAAACAAAAATAGAATCTTACCACTTCCACTGCAGATTTTGATTTTATCAGTCTGGTGTTACTGGTGGAGGGTGTCCAGGTTCGTGGTGTCTTGAACAAAGAATTGGACAAAATGCACAAAGCAAGGAAAGAATGAAGCAGCAAAAGCAGAAATTTATTGCAAATGAAAGTACACTCCACAGTGTGGGAGCAGGCCTGAGCATAGAGGCTCAAGACCCCTGTTACAGATTTTTCTGGGGTTTAAATACCCTCTAGAGGTTTCCATTGGTTACTTGGTGTTTGCCCTATGTAAATGAAGAGGGTGAAGTAAAGTTACAAAGTCATTTACTTGGTGTATGCCCTATGTAAATGGAGCGGATATTTCCTGTCATAGCTGAAGCATTTGATTTAGTTCTAGGAAGTCCTTACGTTCCCTGCGTCCAGATCCTATTCTCCTGCTTCACTGGGATGGGACTCAGGCATCAGTATTAAAAAAAAAAGTTTTCCAGTTATTTTAATGTGCAGTCAAGATTGAGAACTGTTATTCTAATTCTAGGGCAATCTATTTCAACCATCATTTTTCTTGCTTGAAATTTCCTCTTGTATTCTGTCTATTCTACTACTCATCTTCAAAGCCTACCTTAATAGCTACTTTATTAGTGAAGCTTTTCTTGACTATTTCAGTTATCCTATGATGATTTATCTGTCCTTTGAATTAGTATTTCCTAGCTCTATGTCAATTACATATTGCTTCATGACTTTTTTCATGTTTTGATAGGTATATTTATTATCTTTTATTTGTTTTGCTTAAATATAAGTGTATTTTTTTTTTTTTTATCTTTTCCCCTGTATTTCAGCTACTTAGGGGCAGTATGTGTGCCATTGTGTTTCCATGATACAGTATTGTGCATATAGTTAGATTTAAATATTTGCTAAGGGACTGAAATAACATGGTTAAGAATTTGAGCCATGTTATATTGCCTCAATGACAAGTAGATTGGGCTTATCAATTTGAACAGCAATAGCTACATCAAAATAACATTTTGCAGCAAATCAGTAGATCACAGTGTATGTATGTGTGTGTGTGTGTATGTATGTATATATATATATGGTTTTGTGAATTACAATCATCTTTCAAGCCCCACTTTTAAGTGATTCAGAACCTGCCACTTTTTACCATGTAGGATTTATTCATTGACACTCTAATTCATTTAGTCTTGATTGTTTATTTGTAGGGCACCTGGAAGATAGGTACCTAGTTTTCGCTCTCTAGAGAAATCCCCTAGGTGACACTGAGGTATCTTGCAGGGTTGAAAAGGAAAATGCCCTCATTGTCCAGGAAGGTAACATAAATGTTCAATTATAAATGATGAGTAATTTGGTCTATGGTCAAGGGAAGAATATATATCCTATGCTTAAAGTTGTTCAGCTTATAAAATATACCACAATAAAATGAAAAATTCTTGATTTCAACATGAGAGTAGAACAAAAGCTGTCATTATTTTTGCTGCTAGAAGTAATGAAGTAATGAGTTTGAGACTCATGATTTTACTGAAAAAAAAAAAAATTTTTTTGAGGCAGGGTCTCATTCTGTCGTCCAGGCTGGAGTGCAGTGGTGCTATCTTGGCTTACTGCAATTTCTGCTTCCTCGGTTCCTGCCTCAGCCTCCTGAGTACCTGGGACTACAGGCGTGCATCACCATGCCTGGCTAATTTTTGTGTTTCTTGGTAGAGACAAAGTTTCACGATATTGGCCAGGCTGGTTTGAAACTCCTGACTTCAAGTGATATGCCCGCCTCAGCCTCCTAATGTGCTGAAATTACAGGCGTGAACCACTGTGGTGGGCCAATTTTTTGTTAAGAAATGTGTAGTCATGGGGTAGCACATGTATTATTTCTTTCTCTTACATATGAAGAGCTGATATTTTGAAGTTAATATAAACATATACAACTTCTTATGTATTTTTTGGACTATGTACTTATCAATGAGATTAGTAGAATCCTTTCCTAATTGAGGGGGAGGATATATATGTTGAGATTATAATGTTATGATGAAAATGCTGGATTGGAATGTTTCTTGTAATGAGCTACTGTAACTGAATTCTGCTTTTCTAATATTCCTCAAGGTAAACTCTGTATCTGTTTCTATGATTTTCTTTCTTTTGTTTTATTTCTATTTATTTTTTTCCTTTTGAATTACTACTACTTTTTTCTTTCTTTTGAGTCATTTCAGCTTCTGATTTTCTGCAGATGTTACATTTGAAAGAAATTCTAGTGTTTTCAAACAACTATGCATATATAGCATAAGTAATAAGTCTGTTATAAAGAAATTACTCATGCTCAGGAATAATTGCTGGTTGCTAAATAGGAATCACAAAATTATTTCCAAGGAATAATGCAGCGAAAAATTTATATATTTGATGGTGTTTACTTTATAATGCTGCTATTAAAGAAGAAATTACCTGGCTTGGTTTTATAAGGAGTGTGTGTGCATGTGCTTGTGTGTCAGTGGGTATGTGTTATCTAATACGGATATTATTATCAGGCTCAGCATCTTACTTTTTGGAAGAAGTATGGTGAAAATAAAACAGCCTGAAAGTGTTACTGGAAACAGAAACTATGCTGGTGGGGTTCTCTAAGTTCTTCATTTTTATTCTGTAGGTTCAGTTAATGCTCTATACTTATTTGTCCACGGAATTCATTGGTACAGTAAACATATATAATACCATTCGGAGAGTTGGAACAGTGCTTCTCATCATGCACACGCTGAAGTACTACTATTGGGCAGTGAATCCTCAGGATCGAAGTGGTATCACCCCAAAAGGATTAGGTATGTCATTTCTGTCTGTATATTACTTTACACAAATGCAAATCAGGATTTTATTTTTCTTTTTGTTTTAACCAGTGCTGTTACATTATTTGGGCAGTTTCTCTGTATTCCATTATGGCAAAATTTGTTTTGATCTCATTGATAATGTTAATAGTTTGTCCTACATTGTGGTTTCTAGAGGTTAATAACTTGCTGCTTGTATGGAAGAATAATACTTGTGCTGGTATGAGTTGTTTGGGGAGCAAGTATGACTAGGATGTTTGTTGTAAGGCACTGAAAATGCTAAGAAATTCTGAATTAGTTTTTAATAATTGATGCTGAGAATTGATTATCAATCACAATGAGATTCGTTGAAAATGGTGTTTTGGAAATATGGGGGTTTCTTACAGAAGTAGGAAGTATATGCTTCTCTTAAAGATATAATTAAATTAAAAAATGTTAGTAATTATTTTCTTACATAATGAGGACTAACTAGCTGAAAGGGTAATATTTACTCATCATGTCCGGAAGTTCATGTTAAGGGGTCAAAATAAAACATTTGACATATAGTGGCTGTTTTGCTTGTAATTATTGCAATCTCCTTGGAATTGGCTTACATCAAAAAGGAAGGTAATCAGCTTGTATAAACTGGCAGTTTCAGATACAACTTGGTGTAGATATTCAGAATATGGCCATAGGACCGAATTTGTCTTGCTGCATTTACCAGTTCTTCTGCATTGGCTGTTTTTACATATTCTCCTCCTTTGTAGTAGGAAGCAGCTAGTCCACTTTCACATCCATAGTAACTTAAATCCAGCGTAAGAGCATCTGCCTATATAAAATATTTCCAGTGAAAGTCTCTTTTAGTCTCTTTGTTGCTCATTGGCTTTGATTGTATCATGTGTCCATTTCTGTGGTTATGATTGTTCTGATTGCTTAGAAATGGAGGCATCCTGTACCTTGAAAGACATGGTCTGAGAGTGAAGATGACTTCAGTCACTTGGTAAAAATTAAGGGCTGTTGCTTGAAATTAAGAAATAGTTGCTGGGGAGTCAAATAACATGCATTCTGATTGTAGTAAGAGGCTTTGGTTGTTTGCGATTTACAAAGATTGTCACATTTGCATACGAGTAGTATTTTATATCACTTTCAACATAAGCTTGGTTTAGTCTCAGAGAATCTGGTATCTGTAATTCAGCAAGCTATGAACTTTTTAAGCTGGCAAGGTTGTGGCAGATCTAGACCTGGTTAGAATTTTCTGATGACTATTTCATGGCGCTGTAGGTGTGTATCATGTACTGTACTGGGTGCTAGTTTAGTATTCTCGCCTGCCTTTCATAATTGATTAGTGACCTTGGGAAGGTCTCATTCTTCAAATGAGAGCTGGACAAATTTTGTGATCCTATTCTAACTCTAGCCTATTTTTTTTTTTTTTTTGGTCTAGGAATCATATGGAACAAATTTTAAACAATTTTCTTCCTATTTTCATTGATCTGTTCAAGGTCATGGTGGTCCTATGCTTTGGTGGTCTAAGAACTATCTGTAAATAGTGATTATTGGGGAAAATTATAAAATATATGAGGCAAACAGGTCACTAACTTAGGATCTTAGAACAATGAGTATTTGGTTTCAAAAGGTTTCTACTTGGAAGTTAAATGTTTGAGACATGAAAATTAATGTAATGTCAGCCATGTGTGACCAAGGACTTTTCTAAGCAGAGAAGGAGGTGTCAGAGGCAGTCAGCATAATGTTTCCCTTCTTCGTGAATGATACCATGTGGTGAGGGATTCTTTTTCAGATTTTTGTGTTAGCCTATATAATGATAACAGTAGAAGAAATGTTGTCATACTGAATTCACATATAATAATAATGTTGAAAATTTAGATTTTCCTTTGTTTTTTTCTTTGAAACATTTGTTACCTTATTAACACTCTCAGAGTCTTAAAATAAGTGTATTATTAGTGAATACAAATTTTATTTGTTACCTCACTTTTATGTTTCGGACATTCTTTCACCTATTCAAAGTACAAACTTCTTCATTGTAGTTTCAACATAACCTGTTTTGTATGTTTGAAATATTGTGTATACGATGCATGTAAGATTGAACACTTGTCTTTCTAGAGGCATAAAAGAGAGGTCATTCTTTAGGGGACTGACCTTTATGTTTCTTACAAACAAATGGAAAAACTCTTGGGAATAAGAATTTTATATTTTGACAGCTTTGAGTGTATATTTTTCATATACTAAATGTGTATGTGCATATTTTTTTTAAAAGATGGACCACGACCTAATCAAAAAGAAATACTTTCTCTACGAGCATTCTTGTTGATGTTCATTAAGCAATTAGTGATGAAGGTGAGTTCACATTGCTTATCCCATAGCATACTGTGTATTGTAGCTTATAATTTCACATGAAATACAATCTTGGTTTATTTATTCTTTGTTTGGTTACTATGGTTACTTACAGGAAAATACTTTGAAAGATGTTTCCATGTTTGTTTTGGTTCTTTTTTGGAGCCTATATGGATATAAATTGTTGCAGAATTGGGGATTGGTAGTCATATTTTATGTTATATAAAGTTCTTTAGTAGCTCAAGTGTGTTCATTCGTTCAGCAAATATTTACTGTGTTTTTGTTAGTATTTGGCACTATTCTTTTCATTGGCAATGCAGTAGTCAACAAAACTCCTAAAGGAGGTTTCATTTTTATCAGGCTCCTTGTAACTGACATTCAAATTTTAAGAAATAGTATTTCTGTATACATGTACCAGGTAGGTGTATGAGCCTTTAGAAGTGGTCACATTTTGTCTGTTTCCATTTTATTACAGGTAAAGTAAAATTAATACTCCGAAGAAGGCATTTTAGTTTTATAGGATAGCAATATATAAACGTATTTGTTACCAATATTTTTTTCAGTATTTTCTATATGATTTTATAATGCTTTATTAGTTGTCACATAAGATAACTGCAAGTGAACGTAGCTTTTAGTATACCTTTCAGATTCAGCTACCTTATTTCCATTTATTAAAAAAAAGGTGTCCTTTGAATTGTCTCTGTTTTGTTGCTCATTCCTGGTGCGTACTGTTTTTTGTTTTCCAATTTTTTTCTTCTTTTTTTTTTTTGATTGCAGATTTTTTATTGATTAATATACTGATAGAGTAGGTTGAAATTTTTCATACTGAATTCATGTTTAAAAGTGCAGTGTTTTTTTTTTTTTTTTCCCCAGTGAGATTACTATTCAATTTTTAGGTACTTGACACTTTAACTTGATAATTTCAGAAACTGTTCATTTTATTCTCCGCATTTAATTTCAGTCGAAAAGGTGTCTTCTGTATTTAGAGGAGTAGTAGGTGTGGCTATTACTTTTTAATTTATCATTATTATTTTTGCTGACTTCAGGATTCTGTAGCTTTAGTAAGTAGACTATCATATTATATAAGGTGTTGAAAGCAGGAAGCTGATGTTAAATCTCTTTTGACTTTTACATTGTCTAGAATACTGATATCTTTAGTGCTTCCCCAAATTTTTGTTTTAAATTTAGATTCTTGATTACATTATATTTTTATATTTATACTAGCTGACCAACTTGACAAATCTATGTGTATAATTTCTCTTTAAATATTTTTTCGTATGTAAACATAAGATATTATGTGTTATGTTTTTGAAGGATTCTGGAGTAAAGGAAGATGAATTACAGGCCATTCTTAATTACCTACTGACTATACATGAGGTAATATTTGAATTTTATCTTTTGAAATTTTATTTTTTGAAGCTACATTAGACTTTTTTTAAAAGTAAAAATTAAAAAAAAATCTTTAGTAATTATATAACTTTAATGGGGAATAAATGTGTCTAGGAACTGAAGCCTAACAACCTTCATTTAAATATCCTTTATTATCATAAGGTGGACCTTGAGAATAATCGTGAAAGACTTTAAAAAGTACTAACATTAGAGTTCACTGAATTAATAGTAAAGTATACCAAAGTATACTTTCAGTATATTTCCAGAAACCAGTGTAACAAATGAAAAAATAGATTATGAAAATGACTGAAAATGATTGGGTTTTAAAAATTCATAACACAATCTTCCCACTGACTTTACATGTTCAAATATTAAATTAACCAACTCATTTATAGTGGGATTTAAAATTATGTGTTTGAAAGGGTGGTTGAAAATTAAATAGGTAGAAATAACTGTTTTTGTCTTTATTTTTTAGCACCAGGAAAACATAATATATGTCAGTTGCAATCTAACTAAATCATCTATTTTTAGTTAGGTTTTTACCTATAATTAGTAAAAGTTAGGAATTGATGAATATATCATAGCATTTTAAATGATAATTTATACTTCTATATTATAATTAATTGCTTGTGAATTAATAAATATATTTTAGTATGGAGTAGTGCCTTAATTTTTAAATGCGGGATAATGTTAATTATCTCTTTGTTAATTCCGGAATAAAAGAATGGCTTAAATTTTGTGATTGTTAATTTTGACTCCAAATCATTAATGATTATGATATTTTTTCCTTTTGAATAGACAATCCTATTTTTAGATTTTTCTGACCAGATATAATATTTGAAGAGTTTTCAGGTGAATTTCATAGTGATCTATATATGTGATTTTGTTTTTATTAACCCTAAGGAACTGAATAAAGTACTTTATATGAGGTAAACTGGAAGTCACAGTGATTCCTTATTATTGGGAAAGTTTCAGGTCCTCCAAATAACACTTCCAAAGATTCAGTGTGCTAGCTCGAGATCATCTGTTTAACTTATTGAAAATTAGGTATACAAGTGGCTTCCACAGCAAAAATTCCAAAGCAGTGAAGGAAAACTAGAGTCAGTGCAATCAAGTTAACTCAACTCTGTTAACTTTTTGCCTTTTCCTTTTTGGGTCAGTATTATCTAAGTTGGCTCTAATGATATGCATACATAATGGCATATGCAACAAAGGTTCTGAAGGTTTTTCCTGAAGATTTTTTTGAGGTCTAGGACTCATGTATGTTTCTGTGCTGGTATTCTGTAAATTCTACCACGTATTAGTAGTATGTTAAAGAAGTAAATGTTTATTGGTTATCTTTATAGTGACAACAGGATAATACTATATATATGAAAACTATCCAATTACCATTTCTCACAAAGTGTTCTTTTAGAACTAGTTTCTTAAGAGGCAAAGTGAATAAAATATTCCAGGTCAAGTAAGTTTAAGAAATGATACAAAATATCTTGCCCCTACCACCACCACCAGATTTGTAACATTCAGTTAACATTTTAGAAGCTCTAATATATTTTTCTGTAATAAAGAATAACCCCTCCCCACAATTTCTTGATATATAAGCCTTCCTTAAATAAATTCCTGTTGGATATTCTGCTTCTGTAGATTATGTTTTACAAAATCTTGATTCAATATAACATGAAAAGGTATTTTATTTCTTTGATTAAGAAATTGTTTTGAGGCCAGGCGCGGTGGCTCGACCTGTAATCCCTCCTTTGGGAGGCCGAGGTGGGCAAATCACCTAAGGCAAAGAGTTCGAGACCAGCCTGGCCAGCATGGTGAAACCTTGTCTTTACTAAAAATAAAAAAATGTGGTGGCACACACCTGTAGTCCCAGCTACTAGGGAGGATGAGGCATGAGCATTGCTTGAACCTGGGAGGCAGAGGTTACAGTGAGCTGAGATCACACCATTGCACTCCAGCCTGAGTGAGAGAGCGATACTCTGTTTTTCCCCCCAAAAAGAAATGTTTTGCTATTTTATGTATATTTTGAGTTATAGAGGTGAATGTGTGCAATTAAGGAACACAATTTATTAAACATAGGTATATATCACAGATATGTCTACTTATATTTCTAATGTTGAAATTTCTATTTCAGAAGTATTCAGCATTCAACTAAGTTGTTTTTTCCTCATTTAAAAAAAAATTTTCTAAAATGATTATAGGATGACAATCTAATGGATGTCCTACAGCTGCTTGTTGCATTAATGTCAGAACACCCTAACTCTATGATTCCTGCTTTTGACCAAAGGAACGGATTACGGTAAGAGTTAATATATCAAGAGTTTTTAATGTATTTCATATAGGGGATTAGTTTGAAAATATTTGAAAGCTTCTTAAATATGAAAACTATTATTTAAACTTACATATGAAATGAGTTTGTAGCATGAAATGAGTTAAGATTTAAGACTCATTTATAATCATGCATTTTTTCAATGAATATTTATAGAGGCAGAGTTACTATTCATTACTATTTAATTTGTGAGGACGGATAAATGATTTCAGTATTTTGTATGGTGAATGCTATTATAGAGCTACTATATTGTTAACCTCTTTAGCAGAATTATCGTTAGGTCTTAGAATAGCATTAAATAGTATTCAATTGTAACACAAGATAAGCTCTCTATCCTCCCTTTAAAATATCACTTCCTCCACGTCCCACTTCTGACTCAGCATTGGATTAGTGTGCTTAGGCTGCCATAATCAAATATCATAGATTGGATGGTTTACACAACAAAAATTTGTTTCTCACAGTTCTGGAGATGGGAAATCCAAGTTCAAGATGCCAGTGGGGTTGGTATTTGGTGAAGACTCTCCTTTTGGGTTGCCTACATCTTCTTCCTTGCTGTATTCTCACATAGCAGAGAGAGAAAGAGAGCATGAGTGAGCTTTCTGGTGTCTCTTCGTACAACAACGTTACTCCTATTGGATTAGGGACCTTCTCTTATGATCGCATTTAACCTTAATTACTTCCTTAGAGGCTCCATCTCCAAATACTAATGATAGGGATTTAACATATGAATTTTGGGTGTATGCAAACATTTGGTCCATAACAGTCATCAGTAACAAAAACAGAATACCTTTATTTTACATGTAAAAAAGTTTAAAATCTTTTGTTTAATGAAAAAGTGTCTGGGCAACAAAAGTTTAGCAACTAGTTTGCGGAATGATGAGCTATAGAAAATTTAATTATCGAGTTACAATAAATTCACACAGGGATTTTTGTTTGTCTGTTTGTTTTTGAGACAGGTCTCACTCTGTCACCCGGACTGGAGTGCAGTGGTACAGTCATGGATCACTGCAGCCTTGACCTCATGGGCTCAAGGGATCCTCTTTCCTCAGTCTCCTGAGTAGCTGGGACTACAGGTGTATGCCACCTTGCCCAGCTTATTTTTAAAATTTTTTGTAGAGATGAGGTTTCACTATGTTGCCCAGGCTGGTCTTGAACGCCTAGGCTCAAACGTGCATTGATCGTCTATTACAGATCCATTATTTGGTATCTTTCAGTGCTCATTCTCTATAACATAAAAAGTGACTTTATTGATTATATTTAAGGGGTTTATTTCAGAATTCTTCAGGGAAACAACCAAAAGGGTGTGTGCGTGTGTGTGTGCACGTGGGTACTCACTAGAGAGATTTATTTTAATCAATTGTTTTACACAGTTGTGGAGGCTGGCAAATCCAAAGTCTGTAGGATAGGCAGGCTGACTGGAGACCCAGGGAAGAGTTGATGTTGCAGTTCAAGGTCAAAGACAGTCTGCTGACTGAATTTTCTGTTTCTCTGAGGCAGTCAGGCTTTTTTTCTGTTAGGCCTTCAGCTGAATAAGGCCTACATACATTATGGAGGCTCATCTGCTAACACTACTGATTTAAGTGTTAATCTCATCCAAAAAATATCTTCAAATAAATATCTAGAAAAATATTTGACCAAATATCTTGATACCATGGCTTCCTGTTGACACATAAAGCATTACAAGAGGTAAATTTATAGTTTATCATTTATTTATAGTTTTGCTGTTAAAGTATTCTGTATTTTCCCTCATACTGTCTAATAATTCTTACTTTGAACAAGCTTGCTATGAACATTCATGTACAAGTATTTGTATGGACATATGTTTTCATTTATCTTGAATATATACCATACTTAGGAATGTAAAGGCTAGGTCATATGATAGCCATATTAACACAAAACAAATGACGCTTATAAATACTTGTTTATTTTGTACACATTTCCTATCTAATAACTGAGTTTTAGAAAAAGTTTTAAAGGTTTATGTAAAGACTTGGCAGATTTTTTTCTTTTTGGTGCCAGAGTATCTAATTTTATAACCTTATTTCTTAGTGTTTGTGTGGATGTGCTTTAGTGTATTTTGTGATTTAGTATATAGGATTTTACGACTTTTTATTTTAAAAATAATTGCAAGATAATATAATAGACATTTAAATACTCGTAAGAAGAATTATTCTATTGAAAGTCTGGACAAGGAAATTCTATACTTTTAGTCTTAGTGTGTGAATTTTTGGTTCACAGCCTTATCTCGGTTTCACTAGGTGTGAATAACTACATTGTCTTGTGACTAACTCATTTTAACATTCTGATTCTGTAATTTTTATATTCCTTAACTTTACTGCTCTTACTGTCATTCTGTGTAATTTATCCATTCCTATTTTAAAAACCTAGACCTTTTTTAGCACTGGAATGTTTCCTCATCAGAAATTTTAAATTCCAATCTTAGGCTTTCATCAAAATTATGTCGTTTTTCTAATATCACCCTTTCTAATGCTCTTCAGCCTCATAGTTACCTTCTGTCCTGTGATCTTGCTATTTTTATCCTAGTGTCCCAAATCTGTAGGACAGTCATACTACATCTGCCATTGTTTATTTCCTTAGCCTGGTTATTTGCTGGAAGTGGTTTTCTAACAAAAACTCCTGCCTATTATATTTGCTTTTGAGAATTCTGATCCTAGATCAGTCTAGGTCGGCACACTCTCAGCGAAACCTTGGCTGGTGGGGAAAAGTCATGCAGTGTTGTATGTTGAAACTATTATAAATTTGTGATCTACACTTCTGTCATTGTTAGAGATTTATTTATTCCTTCAGATACATTTCTAAATTTTTACAACTCTTCCTAACTGTAAGCAGAGACAGCCTCATCTACTTCATTAGAGCTATTAGGAGGGAATTATTTCAACTTCCATGTTTTTTCCCCAAAGGTGCATTTTAGAGCCTGTTATTCTTTGCTTATTTCTAGTACTGTAGTAGTAGATAAGGTCTTCCTCCTGTTTATGGCTACCCATCCATTATTGCTCTTGATCATATTAATTTTTATTTTTTTCTGTTGCTTTCTTTGGCTGACTTTTCTATAATGGTTTGTTTTTATAAATAAAATTTTGTTGTGGCACAGCCACTCTCATTCTTTTAAATATTGTTTACAGTTACTTTCCTGCTATAACAACAGAGTCTAAGAGTTGTAACAGAGATGTTATGGCCCATAAATTCTAAAACAGAAGTCCCCAGTCTTTTTTGACACCAGGGACTGGTTTCGTGGAAGACAGTTTTTCCACGGACTGGGGCGGAGGGTAGTTTCAGGATGACTCAGGTGCATTACATTTATCATTAGATTCTCATAGGGAGTGTGCAACCTAAATATCTTGCATGCACAGTTTACAACAGGGTTCCACTCCTATGAGAATCTAATGCCATAGCTGATCTGACCGGAGGCGGAGCTCAGGCAGTAATGCTTGTTGGTCTGCTGCTCACTGCCTGCTATGTGGCCTGGTTCGTAACAGTCCACACACTAGTACAGGTCTGTGGCCTGGGGGCTGGGGACCCCTGTTCTAAAATATTTACTATTTGATGCTTTACACAGCAGTTTTCTAACTCCTGTGCTAAATTAATTCCAAAATTTTTTTTCCTTTAGTGGTGTAAATCTTCTTTCCTTCCTGTGTTTAATTTCAGGGATAGGTAAAACTGTAGCAAAATTCATCTTTTTTTTTTTTTTAACATATGATGCAGATGTAAACAACATGCATCTTTATAGCTATGGGAGTTTGCAATAAGTTTGTTTTTTAAAAAAATTTGAATGTATGATTTATTATCTTAACATTTACTTGAAACCATTTATTACCACCTCAAAATATTTGACTTGATAGAGATTTCACTAACGTTTGCCAGTATCATTTTTTAGTATCTTTGTTGTGGCATAATTGACATACAATAGACTGCACATTTAACGTTTTGACATATATCTCAGTCTCTAAAACCATCACAGCAAACAAGATAATGACAAATTTGTCATTACAAAAATTTCTTATGCCCCTTTGTAATCCCTCTCTTATACTGATCCCCAGGCTGATGCTGATCTGTTTGTTGTCACTATAGATTAATATGGATGTTCTAGAATTTTGTATAAATGGAATTATGCGGTACATGTTCTTTGACTTCTTTCACTCAGGATAAATTATTTTTAGATTCACTCATTGTTTTATTCCCTTGTATTATTGTATATTATTTCATCATATTCTTGTATCACATATTGCTTAGCCATTCACTACTGATGGACATTTGTTTCCAGTTTTTGGAACCTGAGAATAAGCTTCCTATGAATATTCATGTACAAATATTTGTATGGACATGTGATTTTATTTTATCTTGAATACATACCTAGGAATCTAGTGGATGGGTCATATTATAAGTATATATTTAATTTTTTAAGTAACAGTCGAACTGTTTTTCAAAGTGATTGTACTATTATATATTCCCACCAGCAGTGTATAAGAATTTTGCTTGCTCCATATTCTCACCAACTTTTGGTTTGTTTGGTCTTCAACCATTCTAATAGGTATGTGGTAGTATCTAATTCTGATTTTAATTTGCATTTCCCTCGTGCTAATTTATGTCCACATCATCTCATGTGCTTATTTGCCATCTGTATATGTTTCTTTGATGAAAAGTTCAAGACTTTTACTTATTGTTTAAATTGCTTTTTGTGTCCTAATATTAAGAGTTCTTTATATTATTCTGGCTACAAGTACTTTATCTGGTATGTGCATTGCAAATATTTTCTCCCAGCCTTCGGCTTGTCTTTTACTGCTATTGCAAGATCTTTCACAAAGTAGTAATTCTCGATTTTAATTAAGCCCAGTTTTCTCTTATGGATGATCATATTGGTGTCATATCTAAGAAGTTTTTGTATAACCCTAGTTCACAGATATTTTCTCCTAGAAGTTTTATAGTTTTATGTTTCATTAATATACATATATATTAATTATTATTAGAGATGGAGTCTTACTCTTTGCCCACCCTGGAGTGCAGTGGCGCAATCTTGGCTCACTGCCACCTCTGCCATCTGTGTTTAAGCAATTGTCATGCCTCAGTCTCCTTAGTAGCTAGGATTACAGGTGTGTGCCACCACACCTGGCTAATTTTTGTATTTTTAATAGAGACAGGGTTTCACCATGTTGGCCAGGCTGGTCTTGAACTGCTGACCTAAACTGATTTTTCTGCCACCTTGGCCTCTCAAAGTGCTGGGATTACAGGCATGAGCCATCGTGCCGAGCCAGGTTTCACGTTTTAATGCATGAACCATTTTGAGTTAATTTTTGCATATGATGAGAGGCATGGATTAGGGTTCTTTCTTTTTTTTTTTCTTTTCTTTCTTTTTTTTTTTTTTTAAAGACAGGGTTTCACCATGTTGGTCAGGCTGGTCTTGAACTCCTGACCTCAGGTGATCCGCCCACATTGGCCTCCAAAGTGCTTGGATTACAGGCGTGAGCCACTGCACCGGCCTTCCTTTCTTTTCTTAAAACATGTGAATATCCAATTCTTTCAGCACCGTTTGTTGAAAAGATTATCTTTTCTGTACCAAATTACCTTTGTAACTTAAAGAATAATCAGCCATATATATGTGGGTCTACTTTCTGTTCACTTTATTTTTCCGTTGACTTATTTGTTTGTCTTTATGCCAAACCCATACTATCTTGATTACTGTAGTTTTAAGGTGAGGTAATATGAGTTCTCGAACCTTGTCCTTTTATTCCGCAGTTGTTTTTGTTATTTGTATTATCATATGAATTTTAGAATTGGCTTTTCAATTTCTACCAGAAATCCTGCCGGGATTTTCATTGAGATTATTTTGAATCTGTAGTTTAGTTGAGAGAGATATAACATCTTAGTAATGTTGATTCTAAAGCATGAACATGGCATCTCTCTAAGTTAATTTTGAATTTTTTGAGTAGTGTTTGATAGTTTTCAGTGTACTTGTTTTACATGTCTTTTGACAGATTTATCCTTGAGTATTTAATGTTTTCTGATGCTATTGTAAATTATATTCTTTAATATAAAATTTTTCATTCATTGCTAACATCTATAAATTGATTTTATATTTGATCTAGTTTAGTTCAATTTTGCTAAAATTCAGTAGCTTTTTTTGCAAATTCATTCATTAAGATTTTCTTTTTTCCTTGAAATGGATTCTTGCTCTGTTGCCCAAGCTGGAGTTTAGTGGCTCAATCTGGGCTCATTGCAACCTCTACCTCCTGGGTTCAAGTGATTCTTCTACCTCAGCCTCCCCAGGAGCTAGGATTACAGGTGCTCACCACCATGCCTGGCTAATTTTTATATTTTTAGTAGAGACAGGGTTTCACCATATTAGCCAGGCTGCTTTCGAACTCTTGACCTCAGGTGATTCATTATGATGTTCTGTATGGACATTTTGTCTGCAAATCAGTTTTATTTTTTTTCTTCTGACCTGGTTGTTTTAAATTTCCTTCTCAGGCCTGATTGCAATGGCTAGAAACCCCAGTACAGTATTGAATAGATAAGCAGTAAAATGGGCAACATAACCTTTTTCCTGACTTTAGGGGAACAGTGGTCAGCCTCTTACCATTATTTACGATATTACTTGTAGGTTTAATTTTTTTTTTCTTCTCCAGTACCCAGACTGAACTTGTAGGTTTTTTTGCAGATGTCCTTTGTAAGATTGAGGAAATTTCCTTCTTTTAGGATATTGGAATTTTTTCCACCTTAAGTCAGGAACGAATGTTGGATTTTTGTTAAGTGCTTTGTTTGTATCTAGTGAGATATCATACTATTTTGTTTTTTGGTTGTTAATGTGGTGTATTTCATTGACTGGCTTTTAAATATTAAACCACTTCCTGGAATAAAATTATTTGGTAATTATATATTGTTGTTTTTATATATTGTTGGATTCAATTTGCTAAAAAATTTAAAAGAATTAATTGTCTTTATCTGGTTTTCATGTCAGAGAAATTGATGGCCTCACAGAATGATATCTACTCTTCAGTTTTCTGGAAAAGTTTGTATAGAATTATTATTTATTTTTTAAATGTTTGCTAAAAATTACCAGTGAAATTATTTAGATATGAATTTTTTTGTGTGTGTGGGGATGTTATTAAATAAAATTTCAGTTTCTTTAACAGATACTGGGTTATTTAGGTGATCCATTTCTTCTTCAGTGAATTTTAATAGTACGTATCTTGAAAGGAATTGTCCATTTCATCTAAACTGGAAAATTTATTGATATAATGTTGTTTCCTTATTTAAATATATGTAGAACCTATAGTGATGTTCCCTCTTTCATTTCTCATATTGAAAATTTGTTTCTTTTTATCCTAGTTGTTAGTCTGTCTATAGGTTGATAAAATGTATTGATTGTTGCTGTTTTGAGATCTTTCTTCTTTTTGCATATAGACATTTAGTGATATAATTTTTTTCTACATACTTTTTTTCTCATTTTTATTCTGTTCAGAATACTTTTTATTTTCCTTTCTGATTTTTTTTTTGCATGTGTTATTTAGAAGTATGTTCCAGAGATCTTTTTGTTTTGATTTTTAGTTTAATTCTGTTATGGCCAGCAAGCATTCTTTGTATAACATGAATCCTTCTCCATTTATTAAGCCTTGTTTCATGGTTCAGAATGTAGTCTATCTGGGTAAAGGTTTCATGTGTAATGGAAAAGGATGTGTTTTCTGAGGTTGTTGGATGGAGTGTTCTATAAATGCCAATTAGGTTAGGTTGGTTGATAACGCTCTTCATATCTTCTATACCATTACTGATGTATTGTCTACTTGTTCTACCACCTACTGAAATACAGTTATTGAAATCTCTGAGTAGTATTATGGCTTTTTCTGTTTTTATTTCTTTGTAGTTCTGTCATTTTTTGCTTCATGAATTTTAAAACTGTTATTACATATATTCATATTTATGATTATTATGTCTTCTTGGTGAATCAATGCTTTCATTATTGTGTAATTTTCTTCTTTATCCCTGGAAATATTTCTTGATCTGCAATCTACTTGGTTGATATTTAATCCAGCTTTCTTTTGCTTTGTGTTTGTATGGTATATCTTTTTTTCATCTTTTTACTTGTAATATATCTATGTTTTTATATTTAATTGAATTTCTTACTGATACAGCGTGGTAGTTAGTTTTATGTGTCTACCGGACTGCACCATGATGCTCAGATATATGGTCAAACATTATTTTTGATGTTTCTGTGAAAGTGTTTTTCGATGAGATTAACATTTAACCCATTTATGCCACAGGTTGCAATATTTTTGTGTGTGAAAAATCAGACTTTGACAATGACCTTGAGCAGTAGGATATAAATAACTCTCACAAGCTTAGTGTTCCATTATTGGAACACTAAGTATAAATGGGTTATATTGGTAGGCTTTAAATAAAACAGACTACCCACCGTAATATGTCTGGACCTCATCTGATCAATTTGAAGGTCTTAATAAAACAAAGTCTGACCTGCCCCAGGGATGAAGGAAATTAGGGTGGCTAACTGCCTTTGTAGTGAGACTGCAGTTCTTTCCTACATCTTCATCTTGCTGGTCTACTCTTCAGAGTTGAGACATACCATAGACCTCTACAATTGCTTGAATAAACTTCTTGAAATCCATCTCAGTCTCTGTCTCTATCTACATATCCTGCTGGTTCTGTTTCTCTGGAAAAACATGGTTAATACACATAGAATGGTTGTAGGTTTTATTTATTTTAATCTAGTCTGACAAAGTCAGTTTTTTTCCAGTGTGTTTAGACCATTTATGTTTAATATCATTATTGATATTGTAATTATTTTAATCTATCATTTTATTTGTTTTCTGTTTATCCCAGTATAATATATTCCTTGTTTCTCTTTTTCTATGTTGTTTGTATTTGAATTTTTTAAATGTTCTTTGAAAATTTATCTCTTGAGTTTTGGGTTTACCTATTTGTGTAACTTTTTTGGTGGTTGCTCTAGAGATGCCAGTGTATAATATACTTTCACAGTCTACTTAGAGTTAATATTTTAACTCTTCAAATAAAGTATACAACCCTTGTAACTGTTCAGATCCCTTTAACCACGACAATTCTCCTTTGTTATGTCCGCATATACCTAAGCACCTCCAGAGAGTTATAAGTTTTACTTTCACTAGTTATATATAGCGTAAAGAATTTAAGAGAGAAAGAAGCTTTTACTTTTTATCCAGGTTATTTACAATTTCTTTTGCTCTTCCTTTATTCTTGAAGAACTTCCTTTAGAAGAAGAAGTTTTGCTGAACAAGAACTTGTTGAGCAGCTTTGATAGAAACAAATTTTTTAAGTATTTCTTCTGAAAATATATTTATTTGGCCTTCACTCTCCAAGGATATTTTTCTTGTATGTAGAATTCTGTGTTTGTAATTTCTTTTATTTCTTCTTTTCCTTTTCCTTTCCTCTTTTCCTTTCCCTTTTCCCTTTCCCTTCCCTTCCCCTTCTTTCCCTTCTTTTTCCCTTCCCTTTCTTCCCCTTCCCCTATTTCCCCTTCTACTTTCACTTCCCCTTCTTCCCCTTCCCCATCTCCTCATTCTGCTAGAATTTGGCAGTGAATTTTTCTGGTCTAGGATTTAACCAAAAAAAATTTTGGACCAAAAAAATTCACTGCCAAATTCTAGCTGATAGTTTCAGAGCTCAGTCCTGGTCTGTTCAAGGTTTTAATTTCTTCCTGATTTTGTGTTTCTAGAAATAGATTTTCTAGTTTGTGTGCACAGAGGTGTTCATAATTGTTTCTGAGGATCTTTTGTATTTCTATGGGATTGGTTGTATCATCAACTTTGTCATTTCTGATTGTGCTTATTTGGATTTAAAAAAAAAATCTAGCTAGTAGTCTATTAGTTTCTTTATCCATTCAAATAACCAGCTTTTGGTTTTGTTGGTTCTTTATATGGACTTTTTTTTTTTTTTTTGGCTCAGTTTTGTTTAGTTCTGCTCTGATTTTCATTATTTATTTCCTCTGCTAGCTTTGGGGTTAGTTGTTTGTGTTTTTCTAGTTACTCTAGGTATGATGTTAGACTGTTAATTTTAGATCTTTCTAGCTTTTTGAATTAGGCCATTAGTGCTGTTTATTTATTTATTTTTTTGAGACAGAATCTTGCTCTCTCACCCAGGCTGGCTCAATCTCAGCTCACTACAACCTCCGCCTCCCCGGTTCAAGTGACTCTCCTACCTCAGCCTCCCAAGATTACAGGTGCCCACCACTAGGCCTGGCTAATTTTTTTTATACTTTTGGTAGAGACAGTTTCACCATGTTGGCCAGGCTGGTCTGGAACTCCTGCCCTCAAGTGATCTGCCCTCCTTGACCTCCGAAAGTGTTGGGATTACAGGCATGAGCCACTGCGCCTGGACTAAAGTTTCCTTTTAACACTGCTTTGGCTGTATCCCAGAGGTTTTGTTACGTTGTGTCGTTTTCGTTTATTTCAAAGAATTTTTAAATTTCTGCCTTAATTTCATTGTTTACCCAAAAGTCATTTAGGAACAAGTTGTTTAATTTCCGTATAATTCTATGGTTTTGAGAGATCATCTTGGTATTAATTTCTGTTTTTTTTCTACTGTGGTCTGAGAATATGGTTGGCATGATTTCAATTTTTTGCATTTATTGAGACTTTATAGCTGAGCATGTGGTTGATCTTGGAGTACGTTTTGTGTGCAGATGAGAAGAATGTGTATGGGTGGAAAAGAATGTTGATGGGTGGAGTAGTATCCTGTAGATGTCTATTTGATCCAGTTAGACAAGTGTTGAATTTAAGTCCAGAATTCGTTAGTTTTCTGCCTTCATGATATGTCTAATGCTGTCAGTGGGTGTTGAAGTCCCCTGCTATTATTGTGTGACTGTCTAAGTCTGTTCCTAGGTCTAGTAATAATTGTTTTATATATTTGGTTGCTCTACTGTTGGGTGCATGTATATTTAAAATAGTTAAGTTTTCTTGTTGAATGGAACTATTTATCATTATGTAATGCCATTTTTTGTCCTTTTTAACTGTTGATAATTTATCGTTGTTTTATATAAGAATAGTGACTCCTGCTCTTTTTCTATGTTCTCTTTATGTGATAGGTCTTTCCCCAACCCTGTACTATGAGTGGTGTTGTATGTAAAATGGGTCTCTTAAAGACAGTAGATGGATAAGTTCTGTTTTTTTATCCAACATGCCATTCTGTGCCTTTTGAGTGGGGCATTTAGACCATTTACACTCATAATTAATATTGATATGTGAGGTTTTGATCCTTTCATGAAGTTCTTAGCTGGTTGCTTTGTAGTTTCTTTTGTGTGGTTGCTTTATAAGGTTTGCAAGCTATGTACATGTATTTTTGTGGTAGTAGGTGTTGTAATGCCAGTAATGCCAGTAACTCAGTAATGCCAGGAGCCTCTAGGTTTGGCTACTTTACATGGTTTTATATTTCTTGAAGACTTTTTTCATTTTTTAACCTTTTTTTTTTTTTTTTTTTTTTTTTGGTCTGACTGATTTGAAAGATCAGTCTTCAGGCTTTGAAGTTCCTTCTTTTGGTTGGTTCAGTTTGCTAATAAAACTTTCAATTTCATTTTGTAATTTCTTAAGTCAGTTTTTCAATTCCAGGATCTCTGATTGATTTCTTTTTAAGATGTTTAATCCCATTCATTTCCTTGATTGCTTTAGAAGTTTCTTTGTTTTAATTTTCAACATTGTCTGGGATATCATTGAGCTTACCTGCAGGCCATGCTTTGAATTCTTTATCTGTCATTTCTGACTTTCCATTTTGGTTATGGACCATGGTTGGAGAGCCAGTGTGATCCTTTGATGGTGTCACCACACTCAGATCTTTTATGGTGTCTGAAGTTTTGTGATGGTTCCTTTTCCTTTGGAGATGCTGACACTTTTAACTTTTGTAATAGTTTTCATGCTGTTAAGATTTTTTTTTTCTTTCTCTATAGTTTTTTTTTGTCTTCTTTCCCTTTCCCTCCTTCCATAGGGGATATGGCTATAGAGAATGCTGGGTAGGGTCTTTTGGCTTTGCTTCTATAGCTTTATGCACTTCCGTCAGCAGGTTTTATATTGGGCTGTGTATTTAAACCTACAAGCCATTAGATGGCAGTTATGAGTAAGAGTGGTCTTTGGCCAATTTGTTTATGGCCAATTTGTTTAGTGGGAGAAGTATTCTGTTGCCTCAGGCAATAGGCTGATGTGTGGAGTGCATGGTGGTCTGAGGCCCCTCCTCTGCTCTGGAGGAGTGGGGAACAAAATGGGCATGTCCAGACTGGGCAGGTCCTACTAGAGTTTTCCTTATGGCTGGCATCAGTGCTGAGTTAGAATTCAGTGGGCAGTCCCTAAGTGCCCAGAAGAGTGTGTAGGCATAGTGATGGGAAACCTCAGTCCCAAGTTCTCTGCATGTGAATGTGGGGTGGCCTAAACTCCTAATCCAGGAAAGTGGGTTTTCCAGATTCCTGGAAATCTGATTGGTTTGAAATGGAGAGGGTCCATTTCAAATCCAGTGCACCACGATTTCTGCACTGGAATGGTGGGACACTCAGGGTACTGAACCAGGCAAGCAGGTACTATGAATGCCTGGAGATAGGCCTGGATGTGGAACAGAGAGGACCCCTGTACCAGGATCTCTGCATAGGAATGGTGCAGAGGGGGCTGTTCCTGGTGAGTGGGTAGTCTGAATGCCTGGAAATCTGCTTGGGCATGGAGCAGAGAGAGCTCCCCTTGCACCAAGATCTTTGCACAGAGGAATGAGGTGACTCAGGCTGCTGGACTAACTAAGCAGCTGCTCTGAATGCGTAGAGATCTCCCTGGGCATGAAGCATAGAGGACCCCTCTGAACCTGGATCTCTGCAAAGGAAGAGTGGGGTGGCTCAGGCTGCCAGTCTGGGCAAGCAGTGCATTGAATGCCTGGAGATCTGCTTGTGCATCCTGCTGCGTCATGTGGAATAGGGCTCAGGTTGCTAGTCCATGGGAGTGGATGCTTCACATGCCTGGAGATCTATCTGGGCATGGAGGAAAGAGGGTCCAGTGCCATGATCTGTGTTTATGAAGGGTGGGGAGGCTTGAATGCCTGGGTTTCTGCCTGAGAGTAGAGCAGAGAGGGCCCTGCTGTACCACAATGTCAGGGTTGCCGGCTGGGGGACCCAGCAATGGCACATGCAGACTGGTTCCAGGTTACCATGCTGCCTCTGGCTGGCAAGTCTCGTTGTCCAGGAGATATTGTGGCTCTAGCAGCTTTCCTCCTACCCCACGCCTGTGACAGGGCATGCCTGTGTGGCCAGGTGTCAGATTTCCAGGTTGAATTGTATGTGCTTGAATTCAAAATGGCATCCTGCTCTTGGTCCCTGCAACTTTTCCTGGTATCTTTTCCTTACAATATCTCCATACCTCTTTCTCAGCTCCAGGTCTTGAGAGAAACAAAGTGCTCTCAGGATCTAGGATGCCCTTCGTGATTCTGGTAGATTCCTACTTTTCTTCTTGAATTAAAGCTCACAGTTGATTTTTATATACTATCTTGTTGTTTCCAAGTGGCTGAGAAATGCTAAAACCATCAAATCTGCCATCCTTGGGGAAAAAAACTAAAAAAAACTACTGTTATTTTAAACTGGTATTACACTTAAATTAATATTTCTTTTAAAAAGTTTAATTTTTATTTTGCTGAATTTAAATCCTTGAAGAAAAGAAACGTAAAACATATTAGTATTTTCCTAATGATTAACAGTTAATTTTTATTACTAAGATTTGAATTAAAAAAATGAATGATTTTGTATGTGTCATTTTATGCAGTTACAATGTGATATTGACCTGGATGCCTTTAGTTCATATTTTAAAAGGAATCAAACTTCTTTTTACATTCTTGCTTTTCTGTTGATCACTAGAGGTCGAAGATATTTCCTTTTCGTTCAGAATGTTTTCTGACTTACTGATCATCAAAATTTTTATCTAGGTGGATACTGATATCTTTAATTTTTTTTTTTTCTTTTTTTTTTTTTGAGACAGAGTCTTGCTCTGTCACCCAGGCTGGAGTGCAGTGGCATGATCTCGGCTCACTGCAACTTCCACCTTCCCTGTTCAATCAATTCTCCTGTCTTAGCTTCCCGAGTAGCTGGGACTATAAATGCCCGCCATCACGCCCGGCTGATTTTTGTGTTTTTAGTAGAGATGAGGTTTCACCATATTTGTCAAGCTGGTCTTGAACTCCTGACTTCAGGTGATCCACCTGCCTCGGCCTCCCAAAGTTCTGGGATTATAGGCGTGAGCCACCATACCTGGCCTGATATCCTTAATTTTTAAAAGTAATTGTAAGGGTCTCTAATTACTGTTCTTGTTCTAAATGTTTATGAGGAAGGGAATGCTGTAATGAATCAGTTGAATTTCAGTTTCAGTATTACTTTGCTTATACTAAAATCAGAAGGCCCTCATATATATATATATGTAGATATATATATATATATATCCGTCATATATATGTATAGTCAGTATATCTATATCTATATCTATATCTATATCTATATCTATATATATATATATATATAGAGTCAGTATACTTTGCTTATACTAAAATCAAAAGGCCCTCTTATTTACTTATTTATTTATACATACATATATATGTGTGTGTGTGTGTGTGTGTGTGTATATATATATATGTGTGTGTGTGTATATATATATATATATGTGTGTGTGTGTGTGTTATATATATATATATGAGACAGAGTCTTTTTCTGTTGCCCAGGGTGGAGTGCAGTGGTGCGATCTGAGCTCACTGCAACCTCTGCCTCCCAGGTTCAAATGATTCTCCTCCCTCAGCCTCCTAAGAAGCTGGGATTACAGGCACGTGCCACCACACCCAGCTAATTTTTTGTGCTTTTAGTAGAGATGGGGGCTAGGCTGGTCTTGAACTACTGAAATCAGGTGATCTACCCGCCTCCGCCTCCCAAAGTGCTGGGATTACAGGCATGAGCCACCATGTCTAGCCACCTCATAGATCTTTACAAATTAAATTAGATTGCTATATAATTTTTGAAAAATGGATGGGAAATTTATTTTTAGCAGTCTTTTGGTTTTAAATTTTTTTACTTTTGTAATTATTTCTGATTATCATTCATTATTAGCCTGCTTTCTTGTTTTTCATGGTGATAATTCCTTAGAAATTTAAATATGTGCTACTATTAAACAATGTTTTCTTTCTATTAACTTAAAATAACAAGTTTTGGTAACCTTCAGAGGACATTGATAAGCCTGTAGCAGAAGGAAGAAAGTGTCTCAAAGCTAGCTTGATGCACATGTTACATATAAATATGTGCATGGAAAAGTCACCTCATTTCTTGCATTCCAATTTCTTCTCATTTCTTAGTTTTCACCGAAAGGAACTCTAGCCTGAGATAAGCAGGATTTTTAATACTAGAAATTTATATTAAATTTCCTTCTATGTTATTTGAAATAGGTTTATAATAATATGAAAAGTGTATATATTAAACCTTTCCATTTAAAAATTGTACTCAAAATAGTTTGTTTTTAATTTTTATTCATTCAGTGTTATCTACAAACTTCTGGCATCAAAAAGTGAAGGAATCAGGGTACAAGCTCTTAAGGCAATGGGTTATTTTTTAAAACATCTGGCCCCAAAGTAAGTATGCATGAAATCTAAGATGGACTGTTGTATTCTACTTATTTATTTTATAAATATTTGGAGTCGCAATTTTGTTCTATAGTTCTCTAGTTTTTCTTTTATTTTTCTTCCTAATTGCTGTATAAATGTAATCCAGTCACTAGTACATATTTTAAAAAATTAAGTTGAATAGTTTTTTGTACATAAAATTATTTAAATTATTCATATATTTAATGTGAATTATGAGAATTAGTTTGGACAACTTGCATTCAAGAAACGGTGGAGACTTGATTTCAGTGTCTCACACCAATTTTGCTTTATCTGCATTGTAGAGTAATATAGTAACCTGGATGTTTGTTATATAGTGTGTTCTGCTATATGCAGTGAGTTTTATTTTCTTAGCTGAATGCAGATACTCATGCTCTACCTCTTGTTCTTTGTACCAAATTAGTTTATTTTAAAAATGAAATGTTGGGAGTAGAACAAGTGTTGGTAAACTGTAGTCTCTAGGAGTCCAGCTAACCACCTATAAATAAAGTTTTATTGGAAAACAGTCACAATAATTAATTTGTGTATCATCTGTGGCTTTCATGATACAAGGGCAATGTTGAATTGTGACAGAGATCACCTGGTCCACAAATTCTAAAATATTTACCCCTTAGCCATTTGCGGAAGAATTTTGCTGACCTCAAGGGTAAAGTCTGTGATCCTTTAGTTTTTGAATTTATGCTTGGAAGGTTAATTTTGGTATATACGTTTTCATAGTATTTATTTTTAAAAATTATGTTACATTTCTTCTACTTTTTCTCCACATTATTTTTCTACTTGAGTACTTATTGTACTTTAGATGATCATCCTCGAGAGATACTAAGTTAGTGCTGGTAGATCGTAGCAACTTAGCTAAATAAATAATTGCTCTGAAGATTTTGAGGAGGTTTTTGCTGTGCATAGGCAAACTTTTTTTTTTTTTTTACTTTTGCTATACTTATATAGTAATTAGCATTTCTCTACTTAAAGGTTTTTGTGGCCTTAAAAGTGCTATTGTGAAGATAGTTGGGAGAGTAATTGAGTTGGGAATTGTTTGTAATGTGAAAAAATATTTTTTGTTTCCTTCATCCTGCATGCATACTAAGTAGAGCACAGAAAAGCTCTACATTTGATGATTTCTTTTTGTGTAATTGCAGGAGGAAGGCTGAAGTCATGCTTGGGCATGGATTGTTTTCATTGCTCGCTGAAAGGCTCATGCTTCAGACAAATTTAATCACAATGACCACATATAATGTCCTATTTGAGGTAAGAATGTACTTAGGATTTACTCTACCAAATTTCTTATTATAAAAATGCATCTTAACATCGTGTAGGTAAATCAGATCATTTATTTTTATTTTATTTTTTAAGACAGAGTCCCACTCTGTCACCCAGGCTGGAGTGCAGTGGCACAATTTCGGCTCACTGCAACTTCCGCCTCCGGGGTTCAAACGATTCCCTTGTCTCAGCCTCCTGAGTAGCTGGGATTACAGGCGCATGCCATCATGCCTTGCTAATTTATGTATTTTTAGTAGAGACAGGGTTTTGCTATGGTGGCCAGGCTGGTCTCGAACTCCGGACCTCAGGTGATCCACCACCTCAGCCTCCCAAAGTGCTGGGATTACAGGCATGAGCCACCATGCCAGCCAGATTATTTAGGTTTGTAATGTACAGCTTTGAAATGATATAAAGGAGATGTGGCTGCATTTAAATCTATTATTAATCTTTGAATTTCTAAACAGTATCGTTTCCATTTAAATATTCCCTCCATTGTATTAACTATTTGATGTCTCATTTTATAATTAAGAAAACATAGAGTAATAATGCTTAAGTTATTTTAGAAGCATAATATTTAGCATGACAATACTGGACTAAAAATACCCTATATTTTGATTAGCATTGTACTTAGAGTTCATTAACAGTGATGCTAATCCAGTGATTTACTAATGCAATCTATTGTTTTACTTCTGTAGATTCTTATAGAACAGATTGGTACTCAGGTGATACATAAACAGCATCCAGATCCCGATTCTTCAGTAAAGATACAAAACCCTCGTATGTATTTTATATACTTTAACAAAAGCTACCTTTTGACAGTTAAAAAGAAAGTCACTGTGAATAGCCTGTAGTTGATGTTGAAATAGATTGTTAGATGAATGTTTCATTAAGGGTGATGATATTATACTAGTTTTGTTAGTGTTTTATATTGAATATGACTTCAAATCAACCTTAAGTTATGTGGAAATCCTTATATAAAGGTTTTGAAGAATTGTTTGCTTAAGGTCTTGATATAATGTATGTTCAGACTTTCATCAAAATTTTGGTTGTGCTATTTAGTGATATCAGGCAAAATTACATGAACCATGGAGGTAGTTTTATCTTAAACTTCTGGTGAATATAAAAATACCAAATTTGGAATAGAATAATATGTCTTCTTTATTGTTTATGAACATAGTCTTGTTAAACAGCCTTGATATTTAGAATTCTTAAGCACTTGTACAAAGTATACCTTTTTCGTCTTGCTTTTTAAGATCATGTTAAAATTATTAGTGTGTAGAGTTCTGAAATTCAATTACATTTTATGTGGTTAGGTGTGTTTGTGTGTGTGGTACTCCAGTGCAAATTTTAAAAATACGTGGCTTTGAAGTTTAATTTTTCTCAGCTTTCAGAGAAACATGATGTCATTATTTTGAGAATGAAGAGAAAATCTTGTATATATATGTGTATATATATATATATATATATATATATATATATATATATAAATGTACATTTCATATATGTTATGTGGTCATAGGGAAGATTACTAGTATAAGAATTTTAGAATTTATTTGTCTTAGTCTAGTCTCTTTTATGCTGCTATTACAGAATACCTGAGACTGGGCAATTTATGAGGAACAGAAATTTATTTTCTCTCAATTCTGAAAGCGTAGAAGTCCAAGATCCAGGTGCCTCCATTTAGTTTGCTGATGGCTGCTGTCTGCTTTCGATAAAGGCTGAATGGCAAGCTCACCAAATGTTATGTGAAGTCTCTTTTATAAGGACTTTAATCCTATTGAGGGAGAAGTCCTCCAGGCTTAATCACCTTCTTAAAGGCCTTACTTCTTAATAACATTACATTAGCACCCTGAATTTTGGCAGGGACACTTTAGAAATTATCTATATTGCTATAAACTATAGCAATTACCTACCTAATATATTGGCCCAGAAAAGACACGTAGTATAGTTAGGTGATTAAAAATAGAGGCTGCATGTGTTGAACTCCTGGTTATATGTCTAACTAGTTGTGTGACTTTGTGTGCATTTCTTAATGTTTGAGCTTTAATTTATCTCTAAAATGAGGATATTAATATCTATTGTGTAAGGATTAAATGAATTAATAATTGCTCTCTTAAAACAGTGGTAATATATCCTCAAAATTAGTGGCAATTATCTCATTATTATGACCATCATCATTATTGCAATCATTGTTCAGGTAGTGAACTTTTGAATTTGTTATTAGAGGAATTCGGAAATTGCTCCCCAAATATCAGTAATTGTGTATGACTGTCTTCGTTTTTGCTATTTTGAAATAACTGCTTAGATTCACCAAAATCCTTAGCAAAAGGGTAGTTTAGAATTCCTAAATTTACAATTGAATAAAAATTTGAAATATCATGTAATTTTAAACTCAGAATTGTAGCTGTTTTTATTTTTTATCTGTAAAGTCCTACCATTTTTTTTTTTTTGAGACTCCAGCTTTGACTTCCCAGATAAGGCAATCCTCCCACCTGAGCCTCCCAAGTAGATGGGATTACAGGCACACACCATAACAGCCAGCTAATTTTTAAATTTTTTGTAGGGGTCTCACTGGGCAACCTATGTTGCTCAGACTGGTTTCAAACTCCTGGGCTCAAACATTTCCCCCACCTTGGCCCCCAAAATGCTGTTATTACAGGCATGAGCCACGGCACCTGCTCTAAGTACATATTATTATTATTTTTTTTGAGACAGAGTCTCACTCCATTGCCAGGCGCCAGACTGGAGTGCAGTGGCGTGATCTTGGCTCACTGCAACCTCCGCCTCCCAGGTTCAAGCAATTCTCCTGCCTCAGCCTCCCGAGTAGCTGGGATTACAGGCGCGCGCCACGATGCCCAGCTAATTTTTGTGTTTTTAGTAGAGATGGGGTTTCACCACGTTTGCCAGGATGGTCTCGATCTCTTGACCTCGTGATCCACCCGCCTCGGCCTCCCAAAGTGCTGGGATTACAGGCGTGAGCCACTGTGCCCGGCCTAAGTACATATTTTTAAAAGAATTTTTTTTTTTAAGTTTAAGCCAAGTTCTGGAGCTTATTTATTTATTTAGAGACAGAGTCTTGCTATGTTGCTCAGGCTGGAGTACAGTGGCAGGATCTCTGCCTCCTGGTTCAAACGATTCTCCTGCCTCAGCCTCCTGAGTAATTGGGAATACAGGTAACTGCTACCAGGCCTGGCTGATTTTTATATTTTTTGTGGAGATGGGTTTTTACCATGTTGGCCAGGGTGGTCTTTGAACTCCTGACCTCAGATGATCCGCCTGCCTTGGCCTCCCAAAGTGCTGGGATTGTAGGCATGAGCCACCATGCCCAGCCTAATTTAAGCTAAATTCTTGATATTTAAATAGCTTTATGCTAAGACCATTACCATAGTAGTTTAGTTTGCATTTGCTTGGGGGATGGGATATTGAATGGGTTTTAATTTCCTTTGGGTTTTTTGTGTCTAATTTTACTTTTAAAATTATGGAAGAAAGTCTTCACACCTTTAAAAATTCACTATGGTAAATGAAAGGCTATGTGCATACCATAAATTATGATAAGGTATCTAAGAATTTGTTATCTTTTTCTGAGATTTTGGTTATTGTGTTTTTCTAATTTTATTTCATTATTATTTTTGAGACAGAGTCTCGCTCTGTTGCCCAGTCTGGAGTGCAGTGGTGCAATCTTGGCTCACTGCATCCTCCCCCTCCTGGTTCAAGTGATTTTCCTGTCTCAGCATGCTGAGTAGCTGGGATTATAGGCGTGCTACCATGCCTGGCTAATTTTATATTTTCAGTAGAGAGAGGGTTTCACCATGTTGGCTAGGCTGGTCTCAAACACCTGACCTCAAGTGATCCACCTGTCTCAGCATCCCAAAGTGTTGGGATTACAGGTGTGAGTCACCTTGCCTGGCCTAGTTGTTTTTGAGATCAGCTTTACTATTTGGTATATCTCAGAGAGAGTAAGCAGTTTTACTAACATTTAATTCATTTATAGTTTAAGTTGTTAAAACATTTTAATTTAGCTTTATTTTTATATATTTGAATCATGAAATAAATTTCCTTTCTTAATTATAAATGCTTTCTAATGAATGTAGTGTCATTTCTTTCCATAAGTTATTTTTTTAATAACAGAAGAGGATGTTTTTAGTAGACATTTGTGTTAGGGGAAACTAAAGAAGTTACAATAGATTGATGATCTTCTATCATGAGTTTTTTGTTCAGTTTGGTTTTTACTTATTTATAAACTGTCTTACAGAGATACTAAAAGTAATTGCGACCCTACTTCGAAATTCTCCCCAGTGCTCAGAGAGCATGGAGGTTCGCAGAGCCTTTCTTTCTGACATGATTAAACTTTTTAATAACAGTAGAGAAAACAGGAGGTAAGCTGAATGAGAAAGCATTTATTTGCAGTGTTCAAATCTACTTTTGTATAAGCCCATTTTATCTTAGAAAAATTGCTTTAAAAATATATTAAGGATATGTAAATAATGTACCACATAGTTAAGTTAGAGTTTTTAGTACTACATTGTTGAATTGTTCTTAAAGTATAATTAAATGTGGTTTTTTTTGGTTGGGGGTTGTTACTTTGTTTTAAACCTTTAAGAATTCTTTCAGATGATTTTTTTTCTTCAGTAATTTAGTACCCTCTTATAATTTTCAGGAGCTTGCTACAATGCTCTGTGTGGCAAGAGTGGATGCTTTCTCTCTGCTATTTTAATCCTAAGAATTCAGATGAGCAAAAGATAACAGAAATGGTATATGCCATATTCAGAATCCTGCTTTACCATGCAGTCAAATATGAGTGGGGTGGCTGGCGTGTATGGGTAGACACTTTATCAATCACTCATTCAAAGGTAAGTTTCTTTATGAAAGCGTATTGTAGCATTTTAAATATCTATAATTTTGAATTTTAGTCATTTAAAAAATTCAGATACTTAAAATCGAGGAAAAAAGGCAAATTATTTTCTGAAAGTACAGCAAAATGAAAGCTTCAAAAGGTTATCAATAGAAATAAATAATAAAGCATTTCTAATTTCTTTAGAATCAAAATAACTTTTTTTTTTAATGTTTTTACATGTGCTTATCTTTATAATGCTAAATCTATTGCCACAGCATAAAGGAATTTATATTAGGGTGGTGCAAAGCAGTTTCGGCAAAAACCGCAGTCACTTTTGCATCAACCTAATAAGTTGTTTTTTTCAAGGAAGCCAAGTTTACAAACATGAGTCTCAGAATTTTATACTAGTTAGAAGCTTTTGAACACAAGGTGGCGCACTATATTCAAAGATGAGCAATTGTTCAGCAACGTAAGGTGGTTGACTAAAACAGAAAAGCTCTGGCTCATGTTTGCCTTTTGCTCATCTTGCTGGTAGCTACAAAAATGGGTTTGGAAGAATGTAGTCTTTTTTTTTTTTTTGTAAAATTAAGCGAAAGTCAGTTTAGTTATTTATGTATAGCTTAAAATTTTTCTTTTAAAAATACTATAAGCATACAGAAAGGATCACTGTTTATGAAATCGGGTCACCTCTCTGCAGTTGCTTTGTCTCCTCTTCTTCACCTGACCCCCAACACCACTAAATTTTATTTGGTGTTGTCTTTTGTCTTTTCCGTACTTTTACTACATATATATATATATATATATATATATATATATATATATATGACTCTAAACAATAAAGAGTTTTATATTTTATGTTTGCACTTAAGATAAATGCAAGCATACTGAATGCATTTTTCTGTTATTGTTTTTACTTACTATTGTTTGAGTTCATTCCACATCGACCCATGTAGCTGTGTTCATTTTCTCAGTTGTAATGTATTCCATGACTTGACTTTATTTATTTGCCAATTAATGAGCATTTTTATATACATTTTGTGCTTATTCAAGAATTTTCTGCATATATTCCTAGAATTGCTGACTTATAAGGTGCAAATGGTAAACTTTAGAAGATAATGCAAATTATTTTCCAAAGTCTCGTATTCCAATACAATATAGTATTCTAAAGTAGTGTATCAGTTTATATCTCACCTACAATGTTTAAGTTCTCATTGCTTCACATCACCTAATCACTTGGTATGGCTGGAGTTTAAAAATTTGTCAATTTGATAAATTTAAAATGCTATATCACCATAATCTTGATCTATGTTTTCTTGTTGTTTTGTGGGAGTTCTTTAGATAGTCTCATTCTTAATCTTTTGCTACCTGTTATTTATAAATATCTTCTGCCGATTTATGGATTATCTAATTATTTTTGGAGTTTTATATTTGTACCTTCTGAGGAAATTTTACATTTCAAGTAACGCATTAAAATTTATTAGTTTCATTTATGGTGTATGTTTTTCCCTTAAGAATTCCTTCTTTACTCAGAAGGAATATTGTATAATTATATAGCTGTTTAATAAAAAATTGGCTAGAAGGTATAAATACCAAGAATGATAATTTTTGTATATCTTTAAGTGTTTTACTATCAAAGTTATTCTGGAATATTTTGCCATTCTGTAGAATATATTGCCATTTCTGGCTGGGTGCAGTGGTTCACATTTGTAATCCCAGCACTGGGAGGCCGAGGTGGGTCGATCACCTGAGGTCAGAAGTTCGAGACTAGCCTGGCCAACATGGTGAGACCCCGTCTCTACTCAAAATACAAAAGTTAGCTGGGCGTCACCGTGTGTACCTGTAATCCCAGCTACTCGGGAGGCTGAGGCAGGAGAATAGCTTGAACCTGGGATGGGGAGGTTGTAGTGAGATGAGATGGAGCCTTTGCATTCCAGCCTGGGTGACAAGAGGAAAACTTGGTCTCCCTAATTACATGTTTCTAGGTGTTTGAATAGCTTTTAATTACTGAAGGTATCTACAAATTATTCATTCTGCCTCCTCTTTCCTCATTGACAATAAAGTATGCTTCTATTGCAAGTGTTTATAAGGAATAAAATCCATTTGTAAATAAGAAAAGAGATCTGATTTTATAAAATGGCTTTGTTTTGGTCACTGTATTTTTGAGGTTGATCAGTTCTGTCTAAAACAGAATTCAGCTAGCCATGGGCTAAGGGTCAAATCTAAATAAAATTTTACTAGAACTTACCCACTCCTCTTCATTTATATATTGTATATGGCTACTTTCACACCATAAGGATAGTTGTACATGTTACGTCAATGATATGGCCCCCAAAGCCTAAAGTATTTATTATTTGACTCATTACAGGAACTGTTTGCCATCCTTTCTGTAACTTTAGTTTGTGGTGATGCCCAGATGATATTCTCATTTCTATTGCAGTAGGCTGCTGCAACTAGACTTTTTTTTTCTCATACTATGTTGCCGTTTACAAAAGATTATAAGAAGAATAGGGTTGAATTTGGGCCTCATATACATTTGGAGTAGCTTTCGGAGATTTCTAGGGGAAGATTTTAGGTTAGGAAAGTGCCCAGAATAAAGCAGATTTTTAATATTTTCTAACAAATATATGTCAGTTCACCTTAGTTTCTTCAAGTCCTTAGGAAAGATGGCTAGAGGAGTATAACCTTTAAAGCAGTTGTTGTTAAAGTGTAACCTAAAGACCATGGGAGGGCAAATGGGCTCAGTGGCACATGCATGTAATCACAGGCTGGGGCGGCTGGATCAGTTGAGGTCAGGAGTTCAAGACCAGCCTGGCCAACATGGTGAAACTCCATCTCTACTAAAATACAAACATTAGCTGGGCATGGTGGCACACTCCTGTAGTCCGAGGTACTTGGGAGACTGAGGCAGGAGAATCACCTGAACCCCGGGAGGTAGAGATTGCAGTGATCCAAGATCACACCACTGCACTCCAGCCTGCGTGAGAATGAGACTGTATCTCAAAATAAATAAATAAATAAATAAAGAACGAACTTGGGGGGCCCATGAGACCTTTTCATGGGGTCTCTGAGGTCCTTCTTTCCTACTACATATCTATATGAGGGTGGATTTTCTTTGTATACTTCAACCAAACCAATATATGCAACAGATTAAATGCAAAAGCAAATATGAGAATGTAGTTGTCTTCTATGAAGCCAGACTTTAAAGAGATTCACAAAAATATGAAAAGTAGTGCTGTTTTCTTTACTGTTTAGTTTTGAAAAATAATCACTTTCAACAAATGTTATTTATATTATATATTGGGTTTATTATTTTTAAACAGGTTAATATTTATAAAAGCTCTCAGTTAATTTCTAATACAAGCAGTAATAAATATAATCCACATAGACAAAGGGTCTTTGGGGACCTTAATACTTTTTAAGAATGTAAAGTGTTGGCCAGGTTTGGTGGCTCACGCCTATAATCCCAGCACTTTGGGAGGCCGAGGCGGGTAGATCATGAGATCAAGAGATTGAGACCATCCAGGCCAACATGGTAAAACCCCTGTCTCTACTAAAAATACAAAAATTAGCTGGGCATGGTGGAGCGCGCCTGTAGTCCCAGCTACTTGGGAGGCTGAGGCAGGAGAATCACTTGAACCCGGGAGGTGAGGGTTGCAGTGACCTGAGATCCCACCACTGCCCTCTAGCTGGTGACAGAGCGAGACTCTTGTCTCAAAAGAAAAAAGAATGTAAAGTGTCTTGAGATCAAAAAGTTTGAGAATTGCTACTTTAGAAAATAATAGGGTATTTAGGGTGAATAGATTAGTCTTTTTGAGTTCCCCGTATACAAAATGAAGAAGTTGGATTGGGTGATATCTCAGGTGTTTTGAGTTTGTAAGCATTTATGATCCAGTTTTCAATCCATTTGTGTAAGTACTGAAACAATATGGACTCTGGAGACAGGGTTTGAATCCTGATTCATAGTAACGAATAGCTGTATAAACTCAAGCAAAAGAGTTTTGCTGTCACTCAGGCTAGAGTACAGTGGCACGATCTCAGCTCACTGCAATCTCCGCCTCCCGGGTTCAAGCGATTGCTATGCCTCTGCCTCCTGAGTAGCTAGGATTACAGATACCTGCCACGCCACCACGCCTGGCTAATTTTTGTATTTTTAGTAGAGACAGGGATTTGCCATGTAGTCTAGGCTGGTCTCGAACTCCTGTCCTCGGGCGATCCACCCACCCCCGCCTCCCAGAGTACTCGTTTTATAGGCATGTGCCACCATGTCCGGATTGTGTCTTAGTTTCTAACAAAAAAATTTAAAAATTAAAAAAAAAATAAAATTTAAAAAGAGAAGAAAAACTTTTGGAATAAGGTTATAGAGAAAGGAAAAAAAAATTTTTTTTTGAGACAAGTAAAGTGTAGTGGTATGATTATAGCTCACTGCAATTCAAACTCCTGGGCTCAAGTGATCCTCTCACCTCAACCTCCTGAGTAGCTGGTACTACAGGCATGTACTGCCACACCTGACTAATTTTTAAAGTTTTTTGTAGAGATGGGGTCTTACCATATTGCTCAGGCTGGTCTTCAACTCCTGGACTCAATTGGTCCTCCCGCCTGGGCCTCCAAAACTGCTGAGATTATAGGCATAAGCTACTACACCCGGTCAGAATTTTTTTTTTTTTGAAAGAAAGAAAAAGAAAAGAAGGGGTGAAAGAAAGAAAGAAAAAGAATGAAAGAGAGAAAGAAAGAGGAAGAGAAAAGAGGGAGAGAGAATGGGATTCTTGTTCTATTGCCCAGGCTAGAATGCAGTCTAAAAATGGGTATTAAAAACCTCTTTTATGCCAATAATTGTGCTTAACAATGGAGACAGGAAGGAATAAGGGATGAAAATAACAAACATGCAGCCAACCAATATTT
>CAUYLG010051975.1:0-105537 GCA_963573385.1 Cacajao melanocephalus | reverse complement strand
CTCCCTCCCTTCCTTCCGTTCTTTCTTTCTTCTTTCTATAGGGTCTCACTCTGTTGCTTAGGATCATAGCCTGTGGCAACCTCGAACTCCTGGGTCCAACTGATTCTCCTGCCTCAGTCTCCTGAGTACCTGGGGCTACAGGTGCAAGCAACCATTTGGCTTCTTTGTAATTTTTGTGGATATGGGGTTTGCTCATCTCTGTTGCTCAGGCTTGTCTCCAAATTCCTGGCCTCAAAACATCCTCCTGCCTCAGCCCTGCAAAGTGCTGGGATTACAGGTGTGAGCCACCATGCCCTGCCTGTGATTTCTTTCTAACTTGGTCTTGGGATCTGTCTTGAGAGCGGCTGTAAGCCACCAATGGCCGGTAAAGTTAGTTGGGGTGTGTGGGTCAGGTGAGACTCCGAGGAGGCAGCACAGCAAAATCCATGAAATAACAGAAGCGTTTCTGTTGTTGTTACAGAGCCAGGAGAATAAGAGGAGTCGCTGGGGAGCCTGGAGCTGGCGGGGAGCTCAAACGGTGTCTGGGGGGAGAGAGGTCCTGTTGTGGGACTGGGCCTTTCTTAAGGTTCATGGCATTATCGCTCAGGCTTTCTTGAGGGGGTTGTGGATTGGGTGGTTCAAAGAAAACACACATGAAGAATGGGTCCTTTTCACATGACCCTGGTGTTGTCCATTGGGTTTTGCTGTGGCCGGCAGGTGTGGGAAATGTCGGGTTTTGGGTCGCTGGGATGAGGAACAAGGAGGCCATATGGCAAACAGTCACGTGGGGAGGGCAGGTTTTCTGTAGGTCAGAGGTGGCAGGGTACAACAGGGCTTCAAGCAACTTAAGCAGGACTAAAAATGGATGTGGAGCCTACAACTATACAAAACAAATCTATTAGTCTTTGATTATCCATAAACTGGCTTCCATTCTCTTTAGGAAGGACACCCAACACATCTCTCAGACATGGCAGCCTTTCAGATGTTGTATCTCACTCAGCATCCTCTCCTTCTCCGCCTAACCTGATAGTTAGCTCAACCCAAATGACAACCTCCTAGGTGCACTGAGATTCAGAAAGGAGGAATGGAAGTCTGGTGGAAATCTCTCTCTTTGTGTCCCTCTGTCCTCTCACACTCTTGTTATTATTACGTTTTTTTCCCCTGAGAATAAGGTACAGACTTTCATGCACTCTAATTATGAATTTACTAAAAACAAAAGAATTATCTTACCTAACCCCAGTTTATCAAAATCTGAAAATAAACATCGATACAAAACTATTAGTCAATCAACAGATCTTCAAATTTGACCAGTTGTCCAATAGTGCCATTTATAGCAAAACAAAAAACTGTTTTCTGGCCCAAGATCTATATTATAATTATGTATTATACTGACCTGTCACATCTTTTTAGTTCCCTTTAGCCTCGTGTTTTTTTTTTTTTTTTTTTTTTTTTTTGCCTTTCATGACCTTGACATTTTGAAGGAGTGTAGGTCAGGTATTTGCTAGCATGTCCTTCGTTTCAACTTTGCTGATTTTCTTCATGATGCAATTCGGGTTATGCATTCTTGGCAGGAACACTATAGAAGTGATGCTGATCTTTCTCAGTGCATAATATCTGGGGGCACATGATGACTGCCCCACTGCTGGGGATGTTAACTTTGATCACTTGATTTAAAGTGACATCTGCCAGTTTTCTATATTAAAAAGTTATTATTCCCTTTATAATTAGTGAGTATCTTGTGGGAAATACACTGGAACATTCTCAAAGAGGTGCGGCCGTGGAGGGCCTGGGGTTGATACTGCCTTTCCCTTTGTTTTCAGAGTTGAACAGCCGTACAGCGGTGAACCGAGGCTATGTCACCAGCTTGCTCAGGCTGCACCAGGACTGGCACGGCCACGACACAGCGAACACCTACGTGCACATCCGACGGGGCTTGCTGCTCTGCCTCAGGCACATTGCTGCCCTCCAGTCCGGCAGGGAGGCCTTCCTGGCAGCACAGGGCATGGAGATCCTCTTCAACACCACACAGGCAAGCAGCATGGGGATTCACTCTGCAGCTGAATGACAGCTGGATGATTCCTGAAGGCTGTCATGTAAGAATCATCCCAGACAGAACTGGGAACACCTCAGCCTATTTCTTGTTGCCTACTATAGGCAGATGTTCTGGATTTAAATCCTCATTCCAGGTCAGGTGCGGTGGCTTACCCCTGTAATCCCAGCACTTTGGGAGGCTGAGGTGGGTGATCAACTGAGGTCAGGAGTTGGAGACCAGCCTGGCCAACATGGTGAAACCCTTTCTCTACTAAAAATACAAAAATTAGCTGAGTGTGGTGGCGTGTGCCTGTAATCCCAGTTACTCAGGAGGCTGAGGCAGGAGAATCACTTGAACCTGGGAGGGGAAGGTTGCAGTGATCTGAGATCACGCCACTTCACTCCAGCCTAGATGACAGAGTGAGACCCTGTCTCAAAACAATAACAACAACAAAAAAGTCTTCACTCCATTGATTCATTCATATACACTTAATATATTATTTGTTGAGCACACACTATGCAGTATGGCATAGTGGCTAAAAGTGTTGAGTCTCAAACTAGAGTACTGCATTCAAATCCCAGCTCTAGGGCCTAGAGCTGTGACACTTTGAAGAAGTCACCCAACTTCTCTAGGTCTGCCTTGAGGTTTTTCTTCAAAAAAGGAAAACCAAAGCAGAAAAAACAAAACCTAGGTTGTTATGTGGACTAAATAAGTTACTGTAGAAATGGTATGTGTTTAGAAGAGTGCTTGCCATGACAGAACTGCTTTTGAGGGTGAGCCTTTATTGGAATAATTAGCAGTGGGAGCTAGTGGTGGATATGACAGATGAGGCCCTTGATCCTCTAGGGAAAACCTCCTAGCAGAAGAGTCAGACATGAAGTAAGCAGAGAATCCAATGAGGAAGATAATGTCATGTTGCTCTTTGAAATCAACGAAGTAAGGCAGTGACCTCCCTAGGTAGAGGGAGCAGGTGTTCCTTTAGAGAGCTCAAGTCATCTTTGAGAATGTGACACCTGAGCCGAGAACGGAGTTATTGGAGGAGCTGGTCATGCTGGTCGGGCCAAGTTGCAGGGTAAGAGCATCTCAGTGAAAGGGGATGGTGCCTTCAAGGGTTTCTACTTACCAGCATCCCACGGGAATATGTATTCTAGGGATTCATGGATTTCAACCTAAATAAATTCCTTAATTTCACTTGATTAGGGCTAATTTAAATACTATAGTTTGAGGCTACATATGCCTTCTCTCTTGGTGATATAAGTTTTCCAAATATCCATCACCCGCTCATCCACCTTCTCTTGGGGCCAAGGCAGCCATGCAGCAAATGCATTATGTTCCTATTGTCTCTGGAATAGGCCACCTCTGGTCTCCCTCTATCAGTCTCTGTGCTCCTCTCTGGACACCCTCCAGTTTTTCTCTACCTGAGTACATCTAGGTAATGAAGCTGCCAACGAGAGTGTTGTTTTCCAATCAGGGTATCTGTAGATATTTCTCATTCAAAAATGGCCTCATTCCCCCCTAAACAATAACAAAATACTGTGCTGCAAACCAATATCTAATTTCCTATCTGCTAATACCTCTGGATTTCTTTCCATCATTACAGCTTTCAAAGCTGTTCAGTCATTCAGTAGCTGTATTTTACATTCTCTTTCTCAGGATGAAGCAGGGCTTTGAGGTTTTCCAAGCTTCCCCATGCTTTGTAAGCCTGTGGTTCCCCAAGTCTCGAATCCCTCCCAGTCCTTGTGCAATGCCCTCCTGCACTGCTGATGTTTAACAGGCCCGACTCTGGTCCCATGCTTTACCAAATTCCTCTGCCCTCCGAGCTATTGACTATTTCTCTGTTCTGTGCTAAAAAACCAAACAAAAAACAAACAAACAAAAACAAGAAAAACAAGAGCAATAAAGGAAGAAGGTAATCACAGAGGTACATGTCTGCCATAGAAAGATGGTGGAGAAAACACCAAATGAAGCCAGCATGAGGGGTGTGAGCTTGTATGCAGGTCTTTAAAACAGTGCCTTCCTTAGCAGTCAATGAAGACTTCAGTTGCTCAATTAAGCACATTAACAAGAAGCTTCCAGCCTTTAATTACTGCTGGGAATGGAAGCAGAATGTGAGTAGACACAGAATCTGCGCTTTGTAGTGAGGTTTCTCTAGTTCATATTATAATCTCTCTTGGTATTACATGGAAAAATAGCTCAGGAGGGGCCTATGGGACAGTGGTGAGTAAATAGGCCATGACACATTAAGGCTGTCGCCTGGAAGAGTGTGTAGAATGTATGGGTATCAACCTCACCACCACCACTCCCCTTGCTTTTAGTCTTTTAAATAGTGTGCTCATGCCTGTCATTCCAGCACTTAGGGAGGCCGAGGTGGGCAGATTACCTGAGGTCAGGAGTTTGAGACCAGACTGGCCAACATGGCGAAACGCTGTTTCTACTAAAAATATAAAAATTAGCCGGGCGTGGTGGCAGGCGCCTGTAATCCCCGCAACTCGGGAGGCTGAGACAGAAGAATTGCTTGAACTCAGGAGGCGGAGGTTGCAGTGAGCTGAAATCATACCATTACACTAGCCTGGGTGACACAGTGAGACTCTGTCTCAAAAAAAAAAAAAAAGTGTGCCCTTCTAGAGGAAATGTTATCAAGTTTATGTGCAAAGTCTGATGTTTGACATTCTCCTGTTTGTTGGAACATGATCCTTGCAGGTGAATGACAGGCTGTCCTGACTTAGAAACCAAATGGCTCATTATTCTTCCCTGGCAGCCATAACCAGTGTTGAGTAGCCTCCCAGACCTGAGCTGAGTGCTGTGAGCACAGATGCCCTTGCAGGTGTGCTGGAGTTTGAGCTGCCTGTTACCCCTCCTCTCCCTTCTGCTAGAGAAGGCAGGGGAGTCACTGGATGGCCAACTCAGGGGCCTTGGATTTGGTGATGTTATTTCAGTTGCCATTTGCAAATTCTGCTGCTGTTGTTACTGCTGCTGCTACTGCTGATGCCAGTGATGATGATGACAATGTTAATGAAGCAGCAGCAGCAGGAGGAGGAGGAGGAAGAGAAGAAGAGAAGAAGATAGTTCCTTTGAACTCTTACTATTAATATATCCCTTTGCTGTCTTAGCAATTCATGCAGACTTTCCAATATTGATGTTTTAAAAAGCTTTTGAGATAGGCTCTATTATTTTCTTTATTTTTACAGATGAAGAAACTGAGGCACATAACTGTTGAGTAATTCTCCCAAGTCCATAAAGCTCACACATGTTGGAGCCAGGATTGGAATCTGGTAGCCTCACTTGAGGGCCTGTGCTTTTGCCCACTGTACCAGCAGTTCCCCAAGTTGAGCATGCATCCGAGTTACCTGGACAGCTCACTAAAGCAGAGCCTGCTGGACCACAGTCTCAGAGTTTCTGATTCAGCAGGGCTCTGGTGGAGCCTGAGAATGTGCTTTCCTGACAACTTCCTAAGCGATGCTGATGCTACTGGTTCAGGATCATACTTAGAAAAACACTGTCCTATTTTATTTATTTAGAGATGGAGTTTTACTATTCTTGACCAGGCTGGAGCACAATGACGTGATTTCAGCTAATTGCAACCTCTGCCTCCTGAGTTCAAGCAATTTTGCTGTCTCAGCCTCCTGAGTGGGATTACAGGTGCCCACCACTACGCCCAACTATTTTTTTGTATTTTTTGTAGAGACGGGTTTTTACCATGTTGGCCGGGCTGGTCTCGAACTCCTGACCTCAGGTGATCTGCCTGCCTTGGCCTCGCAAAGTTCTGGGATTACAGGCATGAGCCACTGCACCGGGCCCCTATATTGTTTTTACTGGTGTTTATGATGTGCTTACAAACCTACTGAGGATGAGATTGACTGTAAAGGAACTTTTTCAGTTCTTCCCACACCTTTGCCATCATAGTATTCTTATTTGTCTTTCTACTGAGGCCACTGCTTGCATTGTCTCTCTCTTGGTGACCCTACCTCTTTATTTCCTATGTCTCACATTTCTTCACAGGTTCTGTAAATATCCCCTAAAAGTTCAAAGGCTGAGATCACACAGTGCAGCAAGGGTGTTGTGTAATGTAGTATAATCTTATTGGAGCTTTGCACGAGGAAAGAGGGAGAAGGATGACAATTTGAGTGCAAGGTTAAAAAAAAAAGAACTCCTAACAAAGATGCCTGAAACAGTTGGAGATAGTTATCAATTTGGAGAAATAGGTAATTGCAGAAGGAACAAACCTATATAAGATAATCAGAGAAAAGAACCACTCTTTGGAGCTACAATAGCTTCAGGGGCCTGAAAGGTGTTTTTCAAACTTGAGTATGCATCAGTTACCTAGAGGAATTGTTGCAGGTTGCTAGATCCTACCCCAGAGTTTCTAATTCAGTCGATCTGAGGAGAGGCACAAGATTCTGCATTTCTAACAAGTTCTCAGGTGATGGCGATGCTACTGGTCTGGATACCTCACTTTGAGAACCACTAGAATAAGATGTGATATGGCCTTTTAAAAGTCACAGTTGCCACCATTTGCTCAGAAAGCACCGCAGGTCAAGCCTTGATTCATCAGGTTCCTCTCTGGCTGACAAGACCAATGACCTCAGCCTTGTGAACCTATGGAAGGAGGGACTGAATCCTAAAGGGAATGTTACCAGCTTGGAATCAGAAGCTAGATACCCTGAAGGTCAGATTGGTGTGAGGTCATTTACTATTTATTCAGTAAGTGTTTTCTGAGCTCCTTCTTTGTGAAAGGTGTTGGGTCTGGGTTTTATGGGGGGGTTCACAGATGAAGGCGTTAGAGGACATTGGGGCTGGGTTTTATGGGGGGTTCAAAGATGAAGGTGTTATCCTCAGGAAACTTAGCGTCCTATATGGAAAAATAGGATATGGATGATACAGTATAGGCAGCAGGCGAGGGTAATGGCAGGCTTGGCGTAAGCACGCAGGGGAAGCCTTACTTGATTTTGCTGACCAGAGAAGGCTCCATGAAGGCAGTCACATCTGAATGAGGCTAGGAGAGCATCTTGAAAACTCTAAGAGAAACACTTGGTTTGTGAACTGTTCAGGGAAGCAGAAGGAGGTGGCCATGAGGCATAAATGGAAAGAGAAGCCGGGAAGAGGGAGTGGGACAACTAGGACTTTTTGGAGGGTCAGGCAGAAGGAAAGATCTCAGTGATCATCCAGAAGATACTGAACCATTTCCATTTAAGATATTTTTATACGGAAGCTATACCACATCTGCTCTCAGCCTTAGAATTTCTCATGTATGTTCAAAGAATCACTGGAAAGAGAAGGGAGAGAGGGGTTATGCCAGGCAGGGGTTGAAGAGCTGCTGTGTCACCTGAGACCTGAATGATAAAAAGAAGCAGTGCCGTGGGGATCTGGAGATGAGGGTTCCAGGGAGAGAAAAAGAAAGTACATGCAAAGACCCTCAGGTGGGGGAGTAGGGTGGGAGGTGGGTGAGCTTGAGAAACACAGACATGGCAGAGCATTGTAAGTACAGGGGAAGGCCTGAGATCGTGTTGGCGTCACGGGCAGTGCCAGGGCATTTAGAGCTCCTTGAATCATGATGAGGAGTTTGAATTTTATTTTCGTCAACTTTTTTGTTTGTTTGTTTTGTTTTGAGACAGAATCTTGCTCTGTTACCCAGGCTAGAGTGCAGTAGTGCAATCTTGGCTCAATGCTGCCACTGCCTCCCGGGTTGAAGCAATGCTCCTGCCTCAGCCTTCCGAGTAGCTGGAATTACAGGCACGCACCACCATGCCTGGCTAACTTTTGTGTTTTAATGGAGACTGGTTTCACCATGTTGGCCAGGTTGGCCTTGAACTCCTGACCTCATTACCCACCTGCCATGGCCTTCCGAAGTGCTGGGATTACAGGGAGGCACCTCATCCGGCCTCCATCAACTTGTGAGCAGGCACAAAGAGAGCAGAAGACAAGAATTAAAGAGATGGGGAGGGCCAGATCACATAGAACTTCCTAGGGCATAAAAATAAATTAGAATTTTATTTCTGTCAAGCAGGAGACTAACCTGATACAATTTATGCTTTTCATTTTTTTATTTTTGAAAAATTTTAAGTTAATCGTAGTAAAATACATGGAACAAAATTAACCATCATAACCATTTTTAAGTGTACAGTTTGGTAGGGTTAAGTACATTGTTGTACAACCGTCACTACTACCTATCCACCTCCAGAACTCTTTTCATCATGAAAAATTGAAACTCTATATCCATTAAACTGATTCATGCTTTCAAAGTACCATTCTGGCTGCCATTTGGAAAAGAGATTATCAGAGGGCACAAGTGGAAGGAAAGAGAGTAAGGGGAGGAATTAGAGTGTTTATAGGAGTTTAGGCAGGAGATGTTGATGGCTTTGGCTGCAGAGAAGCAGAGCTGGAATTTAAACCCAGGACTTCATATTCTTTGTCAACGTCCTTTTCCACTAAAATGCCTTGCTTTGTTATCATGGCTACTATTACTAGGACTCTGCTCTGAGTAGCTGTGACTCCTAGCATCTGCTTGCAGACTCTTAGGAGACCTTATGAAGCTAAGGATGCCTTCTTTCTTCCCACTAGCTAATACAAAGTGCTTGCTGTTAGGCACTTTGCCTACTTTAATGCGTTTAATTCACACACAACATTATGAGCGAGGTTGTGTTATTATCACTGTGGCACAGAGGAGTGTATTAATTTGCCAGGGTTATGAAGTTAGCAGTCTTCAGTCCAGGATTAAAACTCACATAGTCTGGCTCCAGGACCTGAGCAGTTTGCTCTTAATCTATCTTGTCCATATATCATGCAAGTAGAGTAATTATAATTCCAATGCTAATTCAAAGATGTTAACTATGATGGAAGCATTGAATGTTTTAAGCATTCTCATATTTCATCATCCCTTCCAAGTAGCAGATGTGTTATTGAGAGTGATGGGAAAAGGGAGCCTAAAATCTCACCTTTGCCTCCAATTCTGAGACATTGGTTCTTAAGGATCCTACTTCCTGGAGTCTTGTCTTTTTTTGATGCATAGCACAAGTACCAACTCTGCACTTCTAGGAGCCTGAAAGCAAATGCTTCCTGGGCACCCCTCCCTTGCCTCAGCTTCGTCTCGGCCCTGCACACACCTATCCACTGAGGGAAACGTTGACGAATGAATTCAAGAATTTCTGTTACCTTGAAACCAACAATCTCTGCATTCATAAGTATTTCCCCTGCAATGCAGCAGACAGCAAATACAGCATGATTCCTAATGCCTTGGGTTTTATAGATTTTAATACTCCCTGCAGCCTCCAAGATCAGTTCATGGTATGGTCCAGTTTTTCAGAACGTTTGAACTTGGCCTCATGCTTTCACTTGCTTTTCACTTGTACCATTCCACCAAAGAAAAAGACACGATTACCTTTTATTGTCAGACCATCACAGACATACCTGGGTTCCAAACTGTTGGCATTTTTGACTGAGTTCCCTGGCTTGGGCTCTCTCTCTCCCTACCAAGGTTGGAGTTTAGAACATTGTCTCTGACAAGCCATCTCCTTCATCTTCTTGCTTCCTCCTTCAGTCTCTGTTTTATTTTTTTCCCATTACAAAACACTTGAGACCATTTGACCAGACCAAGGGGTGAAACAGCTTCAACTGTTCATTAGCCTCAGTAATGAATTAGCCAAAACTAATTTATTTTCCATTGAGAGTGTTTCTGGCTGTGTATTCTGAGGCTGTTGATTCAGGACACCTGATTGGTATGACTGGCGCACACTGAAGGAGAGAGAGCATTCTTGATTACATTAAGACATTTCATTTTGAAAGTTGGCTTACTTAAGTGGCTCATGCCTGTAATCCCAGCACTCTGGGAGGCAGAGGTGGGTGGACCACCTGAGGTCAGGAGTTCGAGATCAGTCTGACCAACATGGCTAAACCCTGTCTCTACTAAAAATACAAAAATTAGCTGTGTGTGGTGGCAAGTGCATGTGATCCCAGCTACTCAGGATGCTGAGGCAGGAGAATTGCTTGAACCCGGGAGTTGGAGGTTGCAGTGAGCCAAGATCATGCCACTGCACTCCAGCCAGGGCGACAGAGCAAGACTCTGTCTCAAAAAAGAAAAGAAAAAGAAAGTTGGCTTACTTATATTTTGCAGTCATTTGGGTAGCTTAAATTCGTGGATAAGTTTTTATTATTTTTTTTCCCTCCATGTTCTTTCACATGGAAGTATCTGTAATGTTGAGTCTAGAGATGCCACAGTTCAGCAGCACCACAGACATTCACGCTGCCCTGTGGTGGGTCCTTAGCATCCACCGTCTCCACTTCTATGACTTATTGGCCTCAGAACTTGCTGCATTCTTTAGGAATAGCAAACTGGGGCCCCCACTAGTCACCTTCCTGTACCAAGTCAGTAGACAAAACATGTACAGAGATACTGAAGAAAATGGTTGTGTTTTTGCCAAAGAGAAACTGAACCGTAGTCAACTCTGTCTCTCAATTTAGTGAACTTGTTCTTACATTTTTCACAGTATCTGAGAAGAAGGGTCTTGTCATGTTCCATCAGTATCAAAATGTTACATCTGCAAACCCAATTTTTCTCTGATTTGGGAAGGTACCAAGAGGGTTCAACACTGTGGGCTTTGAGAAGACGCATGTAATTTAATTTAGGTACTTGGGATTCACTTAGTCTTTTCTTCTGATTTCGTATTTTACCTTTTTTAAAAAAATATTTTTCTCCTCAGAAGACAGCTGAAAGAGAAAAGCAAGACTTCTATCAATTCAGCCGCTCATTCCCTAACATAGGCAATAATTCACAGTGACACATGGGTGGCTGAGAAAAGACACCGACCTCCTCTTCCCCCAGCTATCCTGAGCAATGTCTTGCCTTAGGCGCAGCATCCTTTGAAGGAATTTTAAGTCTATATTCAGACTGTATTCATTGCCATGGTGTATGAAATGTGCAAGAGACAGAAAAGTGCAGATTCTACATTAGACAGAATTCTGTGTTAGAATGTTCAAATTTGACATTCTACAGTAAGGCTGTTTACGGTCTGTCCATGCAGGCTCTGTATAATTCATTAGCTGAAATACAGCTAGGAGACTGTTATTAGCTGTGTTACAGCTAGGGGACTGTGCCCAGATGTCGACATCTGATGGAATCTTCCCTTTGCTCAGAACTGCCTGGATGACAAGAGCATGGAGCCTGTCATCTCTGTGGTGCTTCAGATCCTGAGGCAGTGCTACCCTAAGAGTCCTCTACCCTTGGTCAGAGCCAGCAGTGCCTATGCCTTCCCAGTCCCCGGGAGCATCACCTCTGAACCTCCACATGATCTACTTGAAGGTAAAATACGTGGGTAACTATGACCTTTAAGATGAGTTTTTGCATTTTGACAATGTTTCCCAGGAACACGGATGAAAATAGAATTAGTTGTTTTATAGGTCCACCATAATTGTCCATTAAGTTAATTAGAGACATATATGAAAAAGCAGTTTGTGTTTTCATAAATAGGGTGAGAAAATGCCAAGCTCACTTACTTTGTTATTCATTATTAACTGTTTCTGCTTTGCCTGGTAGCTATCAAATGCCTATATAGTCATCTCAGCTAATTAAAAAAAAGTCTATTCAGAATCCCATGATTGAATCTCTGAAGCATACTGACTGATGGTGGAATTAATTTGCCCTAAGGATGAAATATAAATAAAATTCTTGTTATTTACAACTCCAGGCTAGTCATATTGGAATATTTGAAAGTATTATTATTTAATCTCTAGGAAGATCTTCCTGTCAAAAGATCCTAGTACAAACAGGTTTCCTATAGGCATAATTTTGCCACAGTGGTACAAGATGCCTTCTATGGACTTCTATGCCTTCTTGTACCACAGTGGTACAAGATGCCTTCTATGCTTTCTATAACATCCTTCATCAAAAAATTAGGGGCTCAATCAAGGTAATATTTAAGTTATAACACATTTTGTATGTATGTGATCTCTAAACTTTGGCTATGCTAGTTGCATAAATACCTCCAACTTTCATGGAAGAAATTCAGAGTGGTATTCATGTGTTGTTTTGTTCTGCAATTATTTTGCATTCATTGTGGGATAACTGCTTAGACTTTATAACTTAGTGCCCTGACTTGCCTATGTGAACACCATTTATAGCTATCAATAAGTATTCGCATGTGTTGGGATTTTGTGTAATTAATATCGCACCCCTTATCTGAGAGAGGAAGAAGGAAGAACTGCTGTGTGATGAACATCTAGATCCTAAATCCCAGGCAGAGGGGAAACCTCACTTACTTCACCTCTTTTTCCCCTTCCAGAGGATTTTGAAGATGATGGTGATGAGGAGGTAGACAAAGACTCTGATTCTGAAGATGGAAAAGTGGAAGTATGTACACCAGTCTATGCTTCTAATGATGTCCATATTCACATCATGCATGGAAAAATATCACTTTCTACGTTTGCCCAATCCCAGTGTAAATTTTAAGAGCTTACTTTAGTACTGCCACTCCAGTGGTAGTGACACTCAATAAATGACAGCTACTGTTATTGATTTTCAAGTTGTCACTTTCATCTCGGTAGGTCTGGTACAATGTCTCACTGTGAAGTCAGAGGCTATCCTATCCGTTATTAAGACACCGATATTCCATTCAGATGAAAATTAGGTACGCACTTAACACTTGGAGTGGGTGTATTTAATAAGACCATTTAAAGACCCTAGAAAGATTTTCCAGGATGCTTTCTAGTAGATCTCATCTGTCTTCGTAAGTCACTCTTCTTATCCTTTCTGCACAGGATTTTTGCTTGTACAATTCCACTGACATCGGAGTCTGTGAATTGTTTTCCCATAAGTTACACAGTGCACAACCTGGCCAGCAGAGAAGTAGCACTGTTTGGGCTCCCTCCCCAAAAGACCTATCCTATAGAACAGAGGTTGGTGAACTTCCTATTAAAAAATCCAGTAGTAGCCGGGTACGGTGGCTCATGCCTGTAATCTCAGCACTTTGGGAGGCTGAGGCAGGCAGATCACGAGGTCAGGAGGTCAAGATCATCCTGGCTGACACAGGGAAACCCCCCTCTACTAAAAATACAAAAAAATTAGCCAGGCGTGGTGGCACGCGCCTATAGTCTCAGCTACTTAGTAGGCTGAGGCAGGAGAATTGCTTGAACCTAGGAGGTGAGGAGGTTGCAGTGAGCAGAGATCATGCCACTGCACTCCTGCCTGGGCAACACAGTGAAACTCTGTCTCCAAAAAAAAAAAAAGTCTAATAGTAATTATTTTAGGCTTTGTAGACCATACAGTCTTTGTCACAACTGTTCAACTTTATTGTAGCACAAAACAGCTATGGACAATTCACAAATAAATGGACATGGCTGTGTTCCAAGCAATCTTCATGTACAGAAATAAGCAGTGAGACAGTTTATGGACTGTTTTTCTACAGCAAGATTTCTAGACCTTGGCACTGTTGGCATTTAGACTGGATACTTCTTGGTTGTGGGAAGCTGCCCTGTGCATTGTAGGATGTTTAGAGGCATCACGACCCCTACCCACTGGATATTAGTAGTGTCCACCTCATTTCCCTCCAGGCATGGGCCAAAAATATCTCTAAGACTTGCCAGAATCACCCCTAGTTGAGGACTATTGCTCTAGAATAAGACTTTGTCTATGAATTATAATTCTATTTCCATTTCTGTTGGTGGACGTGGACTTTGACAAATTCCTTTAAGTCGCAGTTTCTTAATTTTGTCATCTGTAAAACACGACTCAGTAAACTAAAGTAAATGCTGCCTTTTATGACATTTCCTGGGGATGAAACTCATTTAAAAAATCAGTTTTTTTCCCTCCTTTCCTTTCTCTCCTTCTTTCCTATCTGTCTAGAAAGAAAGAGGCTTTGGAGTTTTCTCTCGTGATACTCACTCACCTTGCTGATGGTAGTAGTAGCAGATGTACAGGGACCACCTCTTAGCTACATCTGTAGGTTTAGACTGCTATGGACAGTCTGGTGTTCTTTGGGTTTTGTTGATAAATAGAATCATTTCTGAAGTCATCAGTAGCAAATTGGTTCTTTGCTGTGGCTTAGCGATGCAGGCCTGTGGAGTACGTGCTGAATTATTTGAATAACACTGTGCTGCTGCAGTCATTCATCAATGCCACTTCGTCTCCCCTCTTGCTTGCTCTTTGATAACTGAATGTCTCATGCAGAGTGTCACTCGCCCCATGTATCTGATGGGAAGGGACCGGGTGCACGACAGTGCCTGATGTCCCACAGCACGAGAGGGAAGGCGTTCAGATACTTTCCCTTGGTCTGCAGAGGATGAAGGGGTGGGTTAGAGAGAAACCTAAACAGATAAACTCAACTGGGAAAGAAGCACAAGACAAATTGGTAAGAGCTTGAAAACTTTTCATCAAAAGGCTTCGAGCCAAGGCAAGAAGTTGAGAAGTCAGTGTGAGCATGAGTTGTAGAGACGGAGAGGAACATGAGAGTCAGGGCTTCCTTTGGAGGCACAGCAAGAACAAGGAAACTGGTGCTTCAGAAAACTGGGCTTTCCCCAGGGAACCCAGCAGCATTTACTGCCAGAGGTGTGAACCAGAAGTCAGGCATATTTTACTCCTGATCACAGAACTGATCCAGGCCTTAAACCTGTGGCCTTCCCATTTGACAATCTTAGGTAATAATTGGGACCAGCCTCTTAAAAAGAATGATTAAGAGGATCTTTTATCTGTAAAGGGTCATGAGAGAGGAAAGTAGGGTGCTGTGCTTTGATTGAAAATTGCAAAGGTCAGCATATTAGATGTGGGCTCTATTCACATACACAAGCATTAGACTCAGACAAACTCTGAAGAAGAGAATGATAAACAGAGTGAATTCAAGCTCTCCCTTCCTTCTTCCTTCCTTTCCTTTCTTTTTCATTTTTTGTTCCTTTCAGGCACTTTCTTGGGTATGATCCATATACAGCATGCTAAATTCTTGGGGATGTTAATATGAAACATAAACAGATAAGACGATGTAGTTTTTATCTTCAAAGAGTTCACGGTCTAGTGAACTTGGAGTTTGTCCTTACTAAGTGTTAAAATCACCACCTTCAATGGAGTGGTGAACTAAAATCTGAGGCAGCCAAAAGACAATGTCTAAAAGGTCCAACCTATGGAACAAGAGCCAGAAAGCATTACCTGGATTCGGTAGGTACCAGAATTCTAGCTGGCAAAGGACTGCCTGGGATGCTGTGATGACACAGAAGCAGGTCCATCTCCAGATTAGTATAAATGTCATTTATGAGAAATACAAAAGGAAGTTGCAACCTGGCTGAGACTAAGCTCCAGAACTTTGAAGGTCAAAAATAGTCTATGTCACAACAATTAACCTTTGCTGTTGCACTGAGAAAACAGCCATGACCAAATGAGTGGGTGTGGCTCTGTTCCAATAAAACTTTATTGATGAAAACAACCAGTGGGCCATAGTTCATTAACCCCTGCTCTAAGGCTAAGTGGGTCGCCTAGTCACATGTGGAATGAAATAGATTGCAGCTCATGGGTTGCATGACTCTCTTCTGTTCAAATGCACCGGCTGGAGCACAACCTTACTCACTGGTCAGGACGTTCTTCCCAGTGGCCTTCCAGATTGTGTTTCCATTAGTGCCACCCTGTGCCATGGCTGAGTTTGCAGTGGAGGGGGTGGAGACAAGCAGAAACTGATAGATAAAGCTGGAAAGGACAAGAATGGTGGCCATGGATTTGGTCATGGTGTGTACTATACCTGAAATATCATTAAGTGAAACACATGGGAATTACTTTTCTTTTAATTTGCAGTTTGGGGAAAAATTGTGAAACATAGATGGACTATTGCATTTTTTCCCCTTGGATCAGGAATACAAACATCTATTTTCCACATTTACTGAATTTAACCTTTGAGGACTGCCAGGTTTTTCCTTAACTAATAAAATATACTTGTAAAACATATGGTATGGTTTTTTTTTCTCTCTATTTTATTAAGGAAACTTGATCTAGGATGTGGAAAGATGAAGAGACTGGGCTGGTTGATTCCTGGTGTCTTTTCTCTGTAAGACCCTACAACCCTTGGAAAACACGCAAATATTCAGAGGAGAGTCACCATCATCATTAAATTGTTTTGAAATGATGATCTATCGAGAATAAAAAATAAAGTGCCTGGGATTGTTCAATCCAATAAGTAAAAGACTGGTGGTGCCTTGGTAAACTTTTAAATATGCAAAGGGTTAAAGGTGCAGTAGGAGAATACCAACTCCTCCCCAGGATGAGTTGATCCTCTCATAAGGATCAATATAATTTCTCTCTTAACCTATTTCTCAAATCTCGTCTCCTGCGATCTTCCTCTTATTCTGTATACATCAGCCACCTTCTTTCTGTAAGCAAATTCCAGCTTTTCCTTCTGCTAGTAGTTCACTTCTAGGCCTGCGCATACTTGGCTTTTTTTGTCATTTAGGTTTCAGTTGAAACATTACCTTCTTGTGAGTCCTCCTCAGATCTCCTAATCTAAACAGCCTCTCATTCCTCACTCTTAATCATATCACTCTCTTTTGTCATTTCAAGGGCAGTTATCACTGTTGAAAATTAACTTATCCATTTGTTTACTTTCTTCTTTACTGTTTTTCTTCTCTCACTAAAAGGCAAATTCCATGGGAGCATGGACGTTTGTCTGTTCCATTATGACTGAACCTTCAGTACCTAGAAGAGTACCTGCTCACTGTATGTGCTGATTAAATGTTTGTGAAAAGATTGACAAACCTAAATGACAAAGATAGATAAAGAGCAACAGTAATTACAATGAAGTTGATGATAGTGGTGATGAGATGACGAATTTATTTTATCATGTGTTTTATTGATTATATAGTTTATATCATTTTATACAAATTTTTACTTCCGATGAAGGCTGATAAATACTGACATACGTGCTGAGACAAGTTATCTTCTTTCTTTTTATTTAAAAACTACAATCCAGCGTAACAAATTCTTCACTGGATAGGCTAGTGCTATAATTTGGAGGCAAGAAAACCACGTCCTAAGATTCTGAAGAAGCATATACATATCTTGTCTTGATGCATCTCAGGGTGGATTTCCTGACTGTAATCTCTTCTATGAATATTCCTTTGTAGGATGATGACTTGGAAACAGATGTGGGCAAGCTGAGTTCCAAACCTGGTCTTGACCGGCCTGAAGAGGAACTGATGCAGTATGAGACGATGTGTCCTGAGCTCTCCTGCAGCTCTGAGGTGGGACCTGTGCTGTGGTTCTGGTCTTTGATGATATATGACGGGTTCTTTGCAGATCTTGGGAGGCCAAACCAGGGTGTCCAGATGGAAAGCATTGCTCATCATTAGCTCTATGCTTCTGGGCTCTTCCTTAGAGAAAAGCAAAATGCTAAACAAAATTGGGAAAAGGTAGCAAAAATGGGAAAAATTTAGGATGTATGCAAGGGTTCTTCAATCTGACACTCACACTTAGGATGGATACTCAGTCATGTGCTGCCTAGCGACGTTTCCATTGATGACAGACAACATACACCATGGTGGTCCCATAAGATTATAATACTGTATTTTCACTACATCTTTTTATGTTTAGACACGCAAATATCATTGTGTTACTATTGCCTACAGTGTTCAGTACATTAAGATGCTGTACAGGCTTGTAGTCTAGGAGCAATAGGCTACACCATCTAAGTTTGTGTAAGCACACCGTGCCCCCATGCACTGAAAAAGCAAATAAAAATTCATGATGATTTAATTGTTCTCATGCCAAAGTGGGAAAATTGTCTTAGATGGCTTTTTTGAAGGTGGACATCCTGATTTCAGGCTTTCTTTGTCAGTTAGAAACAAATTGAGAACCTTAGACCTAGTGATGCTAATTCTGTGCCTAGTTGCTGCCATCAATATTTTAGACCTGCTTTTTGATCTCCATTATTTTCTTATGGCTCTTAGAAATAAATCATGAATTTGGTTACATCTAAGGAATATAAGCTAAGTCATGTGTACAGAAGGGAGTTAATATACTCTATTTGACTTCAGAAAGCAGGCAGTGATCAGTAATACCAGTTTTAGGGAAGGAAATCTTAGTGTAGTATAAATATTTTTTTCAAATAAGCAGAATTATCCTCAAGTGAAAGGCATTGCCTTGGGGTGCAGTGAGGCCCCCATAAATATGGTTTTTCAACCAGATTATAATTTAGTGGGAGTCTTGAAGAAGACATTCAAAAACTGTTTACCATTGGACTAGACCCACCAAAAGCCCCTTCCAAACATGGTGAATTTCTATGATTCTGTTATTTATTTGACTCTTGAAGGTTAGTCTTTCTTGGTTGACCTTGGAAAAAGCTTCCAAATTCACAGGATTTATGCTTAGCTGTGTGCCCAGAGAGTAAGGACAGGGATCAAATTGTGCTTCCTATCTGGAAGGTCACACTGACATATCCTATTCCATTTTGAACCTGAAGGAACTGGAATCCAAATCTGGAGATGATTTGAACCCTGAAAAGACTGAGTTTGCCAATCACCACCACATTCCGACTGCTGCCTTCTCAAAGCAGCATTGCTTCAACAAGGACCAAAGTTCCTGTGGGCAAGAAAGAGAAGATGCTGTCCGGTCATCCCTTCTGTGCATGGTGAAGACGGGAAGGTCCACTGTGCATCTAGGATCCAAAAGCAAGCCTGTAGTGAACCCGTACCAAAATGTGCAATCCAATCATCTTGGGAGAGATTCTTCTGAAAGTGAAATCCCTGACATTCAGGATTCCCTGAAAGCAGATGCCTGGGACGTAGATGCAATTTTCTGCCAAAGGATGGGTGTCTCCTTTTCCAATTCCGGTAGGACTGGAGAAGCTGTCGCAGTAATAGATAAGCTTCTGCAGACACATTTGAAGCGTGTCCCTTTTCATGATCCCTATCTTTATATGGCCAAAGCCAGAAGAACCAGCTCTGTGGTGGACTTCAAGATGATGGCATTTCCTGACCTCTGGGGACACTGTCCCCCTCCTACCACCCAGCCCATGTTGGAACGCAAATGTGGAGTCCAAAGGTGATGGTGCTACTGACTTGGGAGCTCTATTTTTTTCTGTTCTTTGATAATTTTATAAGTGGAATGGTTTGTACAGATAATTCTACTATCTATAGGAAAGTGAGCATTCATCAGGAACATGTTAAAGCCTGTTGGGAAACTTTGGACAAATACACAAACTTTCCTTCCTGCAAGGACATTTCAGAATGAAGTGTGGGGTAGCGGTAGGCATGCATTTTCTGATGAAAAATTCCTTGAATAAATCTAATACAACTCCTTACCGTATCTTCCTTCCAAACCACTGTCACAAAGAAAGATCATCCAGTTTCTCCAAATACTGGGCTCCTTCCTCAAAAGTAGGTTTTCAGAAAAACCAAGAGCTGATTATTTGAGATCTTTTTTCTTGTTTACTGCAAAGTGGTATGAGATCTCTTGCTAACAGAAAGGAGGTGGTGTGCCTCCATTCCACAGCCCTAGCTTTTATAGACCCTGGCTTGGTTTGGAGAATAGTTTTGCTGCTTCACAGAGGAGGGGATGAAAAAGACATTCTCCAGGGAAGAAACACTGGATGATAGATTATTCCCAGAAGGCAGGAAAGGAAGCTTTACCTATGGTTCAGCATATTGAGAATAAAATGAAAACTGCTAAAGGCAAAGATTGTTTTCCTTGAAAAGAAAATGTATGTACATACCAAGTCAATGGAGCAAAGTGGGCAGACCAGAAAGAAAGTATTCTCTTGATGGTAGGTCCCCCAAACTGCTCCCACTTGGGGTCCTGGCTGATATCTGCCACCCTACCCCATGCATTTTATCTGTCATGCTCATGTTTTTGAAAAACTGACCACAAGGGCGGTTGTAGCACCATCTCACCCCTGCATAGAACATCTTTCCTCTAAGCCCAGACCTCATGCCCGCCTTTTCCCACCCTTCTCTCATGTCTCTCCTATGGACTGGGTTGGAAATTCAGACGGTAATCTGAAAGACCTTTTAAGCTTTCTTTCCATCTCTTAGTTAAATATCCCAGATTTTGATGTTTCTTAGACAGAAGAATGACCTCAGCCTACTGAAGCAGGCAGATCCTAAGGAATATAAATTGCACAAGGGTACGCAGGCTTATTGGAGCCTCCCAAACCTTGAAGATGCTAGCAGCTAATAGCCCTAATGTTTTCCTCAAAACTTTCCCAGTGCAAACTACCCTCTTATTCTCACAGCTAGAAAAGTTCCAAAGTCCCCTAATTCAATTGCCTTTGATACAATTCTTCAAGCCAAGAATTCTCACGTTACTACTGATGTGGTGAAACCCAAAATCTAACATTGCTAATTCCTATATTCCTACTTCTCAGTGCAGTTTTATTTTTTGATAAAGAAAGAGAAAGAAGGAGGGCAGGGCCATTTGCACTCTCTGAGGTCAAGGTTGAGGCATTATTAAACTTCTCTGTGCTTTCATATTTCTCCGGTGACTCCCAGAGTTCTTCCCAGGTGATTATAAGATGAGTGAGCTAAGGAAGGAAGGCTGACCCTTAAAATGTTTTCAATTTTCTTTTTCAGGATCAGGATATTTGAGGATATTCGGAGGCTCATCCAGCCAAGTGATGTTATAAATAAAGTTGTCTTCAGTTTAGATGAGCCTTGGTAGGTAGTCTTGTGCATCTGAGGAATGTGGGGCATGGAGAATTCTGTTAATGGCATGAGAATAGACATGTTTCCTGTTAGTAATCCACTCCTCTTCCTAAACACCGCATGATGGAAATTCAGGTTAAAGATCTATAAGAGAGGCCAGGCGCAATGGCTCACACTTGTAATCCCAGCACTTTGGGAGGCCGAGGTGGGCAGATCAGGAGGTCAGGAGATCGAGACCATCCTGGCGAACATGGTTGAAACCCTGTCTCTACTAAAATACAAAAAAAATTAGCTGGGCGTGGTGGCTTGCGCCTGTAGTCCTAGCTACTTGGGAGGCTGAGGCAGGGGAATCGCTTGAACCCAGGCGGCAGAGGATGCCGTGAGCTGAGATCGTGTCACTGCACTACATCCTGGGCAACAGAGTAAGACTCCATCTCAAAAGAAAAAAAAAGATCTATAAGAGAAAGCTTATCTGTAAGAATCATCACCCTGTTTTTTTCAAGAGTAGCTATAACACGTATGTTCACATGTTCTTTATTTCATTATAGGCCTTTGCAAGATAGTGCTTCCAGTAGCTTAAGGTTCTTCTCCAAATTTGAATCAGGGAATCTTCGCAAAGCCATCCAAGTGCGTGAGTAAGTAAGGAAAACCGCAGTGGGTATCTCTTCCCAGTTCATGAAAGCAAGTTGTGACTGTCTCTTCCCCATGCTCTGTTCAGTGACTAGTGACTTCACACTGGTAGCTTGAAATCAGCCATGGTGGGAATATTTATACCGTAAAAATTGGCAAACAGTACAAGTGAAGGTTTTTGTCTCAGAGAGTCATTTGTTAAACATTCACCAGTACACCACTAGGGAACTCACGGATATCATAGCTGAGTGAGCCATTCAGTAGAGGTGAACTATTACTGATGTGTCTTATGTTTTAAATAATGGGTCCATATTTGGGTTTCAGAGTTCTTTGATGCCAAGGCTGATTCTGTTGACATGGAAGGGCACATGGGCCTGCTATTCCTGCACTTCGCCACGCCTGTTGCTCTCATTCCTTAGGTGGCAAATCATGAGCTTCCCAGAGAGAGGTGAACCATCCTGCATTTAAGAGAAGAGGCAGTGCCATGCTCTCTAGCAGAACCTGCAGATGAGCTCTCAGTAGAGATGGATATCATAGCCAAGGAAAGTCTAGGGCTGTGCAAACTAAAAGGAAGGAAATAAAACACAAATGAGTTTTAATTCTTTTTCAGTTTCAGAAGAGACTAGTGTTTTCACTATGTTAAAATTCTTTCTTTTATAGCAGTGTGGATATATTTCCCATATACCAAAAGGCAACATATACAATTCATCTTCTATGGGCGAACTTCTGAAAAAACAGTCCAGAACAGATAATGATGTGGTGGTCATAGACAGACACCAGGGCCACTTCAGCATCTTCCAACCAAGAGACTGAGCAAGTTTCCTAATTCACTCCATGCCTTTATTTCCTCACTCACAAAATGAGAACCATAATTGCACCTACTTCTTAGGGATTTCATGAGAGCTAAATAACACACTTAAAACTCTTAGAGTAGTACCTGGCACATGGTCAGCACTTGGTCAACACATGCTCTTACTCAGGGGTGCATATTCACCATGGTTGGAGTTCAGAACTCAGTGTAGCTGAGACCTCCTTTATATCCACCTGAGGATTCATTTTTGAAGGTTTTCCTTTTTTGGGAAGGTGAAGGGTGATCCTTTTTTTTGTACATAAAATATTTCAAGGAAGCCCAACATATAAAACAGAGACAAGTTTAACGAATCAGGCTAAACACAAGAAAGACAATCATGTCAAGATTTGTTCTCAGCCTTCTTTGGGTTGTTGGCTTAGCTTCCACTTCTTCCTGTAGCTCCTACTTTAACTCTTCCTTCTCTCCAGATATCATGTTCAAAGGATCCAGGAGGGGAGACCTGATTATGAGTCTCCTGGTGGGACAGTTGTCAGATCAGGTTGTTCCTAAGCTGCTGGGCTGGCTCAGGTCTTTTTCTTTATACATTTCCCTTGGACCAGAGTGTAAAATCCTAAATTCATCAGTTATGATCAGGATAATAGAGCCACATAACAGTAAACAAACCTAATTATGGGTAAGGAATTTTTGTGATTACTTTTTGGAGAGAGCACTGTGGGAATAGCAGACAATTTGAGGGTCATAGCTTTTCCAAGTTGTTCTTGTGAGTGCCACTCCATGGGTTACGCTTCATGTATTGGATGGTGAGCTCAGTGGTTAGACTGTGGGGCTCACAGTGGACTTCATCAGATAGCTCTACTCTGCTCTCAGCTGTCTCATACCATACTATAGCCTTTCGTAAATCTCATTACACAAAGCCATTTACTAGGTGTCCCATGTGGGAGAATATGAATGGATTGGGGCAAAAACATTATCGTTTTCAGAAGAGTAACTCAAAGAGAATACCAAGAGGAAGGAACAATATTTTTAAAAATAAAATATCTGATAATGTCTAAGTCAAAAGTACATTGCTAGTTCTGTTGCTAGAGATCAAAAAATAATAACCTTTGGAGATATAGCGATGGGGAGAGAGGATCCCTGAGGTCCTCTTGGGCTGCTGGAAATTTCCTATATCTAGGTAGTAGTCACACAAGTGATTTCAGATGTAAATAAAGTCGTTGAGCTGTATATGCAAGATGTGTGTATTTTATAGCATGGGAGTTATATCACAACGAAAATGAACCAACCCCTGCATTGTTCATCTAATTCATGTTTGTTGTGTTGCTGGGGGATTTATATTTACTAGGTTATTTGAGTTTTATAAATGGCACTGCAAGTTTAGACACTTCCATTTTCTATATGTGGAAATTGAGGCTCAAAAGTAATGCTGATCATCAAATAGTAACAGCGTATCCAAACCAGATGAAGCTGAATTTTCTCTGGTATTTAGCACACTTGCATTTTTTCTAGCTAGATAAAAACTTCATTATTGTTCAATAAAAATATATGCTAATATTTCAAAATAATAAAAAGACTGGAATTGGAATGTTCTTAACACAAAAGAAGTGTTAAATGCTTAGGTGATAGATATCTCAATTACCCTGATTTGAGCATAACACATTGTATTATTGTGTCAAAATATCACATGTACCCCATAAATAAGTACAACTATTGTGTATCCATAATTTAAAAAAAAAATTTAAAAATATGCACTACTTTGCAATTGACTCTTCTAATACAAAAAAGCCCCCTCACCTCCACGAATTTCCAAAACCTGTACCCAATATTGTGATATCAGGATGATAAGTATAACTCACCAGCTAGCTGAGATCCTGGGTCTTAGATCTGTATAACCCAGAACCTGAAACATGTAGATTCTCAGTGTCTCAAGTTTACCTTAAAGTCTTTCTGGATAACCCTCCAGTCTTGCTTCTGATCTACAGGTTCGAGTATGACCTGTTGATCAATGCGGACGTGAACAGCACCCAGCATCAGCAGTGGTTCTACTTTCGGGTGAGCGGTATGCAGGCGGTCATCCCTTACCGCTTCAACATCATCAACTGTGAGAAGCCCAACAGCCAGTTTAATTATGGTATGAACTCTTGGGGAGCAGGGGCTTTCTCCAGCATGCCAGGAATGAAATCATTTCTTGACTGTTTGGATTCAAAGAGCCTTGCATGTGTTCAGAGGGTTTGAATTTGGGTGGATTTTTGGGTTGCCAGGTGTGGCAGGCAGGCAGTGGCCCTCAGCGGCACACTGCTATTTTAGGGGGGAGGCTGGGCGTCCTCACTCTGCATACGTAATATCCTCTGCTTCCAGATTCTCTCGCTCTACCTTGAATTTTTTGAGGTTGGTGAGTACTATCATTTATTCTTCCTCTCCATCTCCTAAGTCCCATAGGAGCAATTGTTTTGACCTGCTTGTCACAAGATAGGAGAGCAATAAAATCCAACTGGACGACACTGATTTACATTCTCAGAAAGCTCTTGAAGAAGTTTAAATTCTCCCTAATACCCGTGGCCATTTCGGAGGAGATATTCAAGAGAGAAAGGCAATTAGCAGCCTGCATTTACTTTTAATGTTTCGAGGAATGGAAATTCTGCATACAATGGCTGCATCATATACTAATTTACTGGGTGGCGTTGAATAAGGAATAAGTATTCCCAGGTGTCTAGGTCCAAGCGCAGGATACTGCCTCAACTTTGTAGTGAGCGAACAGATTCTTGTGGGTATGAGAAGAGAAAATATGAATCTTGACATTTATATTCACTTTGTATGGCGGTTGTAACAAATCGTCACAAACTTGGTGGTTTAAAACAAGACCAATTTGTTCTCTCACAGTTCTTGGAGTTCAGAGGTCCAAAATCAGTTTCTCTGGGCAGAAGTCAAGGTGTTGGCAGAACCGTGTTTCCTCTGGAGATTCCAGGGGAAACTCTATTTCCTTTCCTTTTCCAGCTTCTAGAATAACATTCCCTGCATTCCTTGGTTTATGGCCCCTTCTTTCATCCTCAAAGCTACTCGTGTTACATCTTCAAATCTCTCTCTGCTTCAGTCACATCACATCTCTTCTATAGTCAAACCTCCCTCTGCCTCCCTCTCATAAGGACATTTGTGATTGCATTGAGGGCTCACCAGGATAATCATGCCATCTCAAGAACCTTAGCATAATCACATCTGCAAAATCTCCTTGGCCATATACAGTTAACTGTCACAATTTCCAGGGATTAAGACCTATGTATCTTTGGGGGTCTTTATTTGGCCCAGAGCAACTCTCTTTTCCTCGTGGATTAATTCCTTTTCTGATTTTGTGTAGGGATGCAGCCCACCCTGTATTCCGTGAAGGAGGCTCTTCTTGGCAGACCCACCTGGATACGGACAGGCTGTGAAATATGTTATTACGAGTAAGTTAGAGTGCTGTTAGCTTCCTTTTCTCTGTCCTGTAATTTTCTCTGTTTCCCACTTTTCCATATGGATCTTATAAACATCAGCAATCTGTGCTTGTCTGCTAAACTTGTTGTCACTCTGTCCGAATGTCCAATGCTCTGCCCTTCAGAGGTATAAGCGTATTCACTGGCACCCACAGTAGACCTCAAGAAATACCTTTGGATTTGCTGAACGATAGTTTGTCTTCATTTAACCACATTAAACTCTTAGATCTTGTTGTTAGATATTAGCAGTCATAGAGAATCTACCTGTGATCAGTGTGTCAAACCTTACCTGTGTCCGCTGAACCCAGAGAGTGAAACGTCTGAGGTGTTCTATTTTGTTTCTATCTACCCTGTTGACAAATACACGCAAGTAACTCCTCCCCACAGCAAGGTGATTTTGTGAAAAAAAAATAAAAAAGGGAGGAGTTTCAAAATTCATCTGCAATCCTTGATCAGTTGCCAGTGTCATCAATGTATCCTGCAAAGTTATAATGAACTTTAAACTGTCCATAGATTTTGATGAAAGAAATGCATTCTAGATGTCTAGATTGCTTATGTGTACATTTTCTTCAGATGAAAAATACAATTCAAATTTATAAGAAAATAAAGATAGGAATTGCTATGAGAGGTAGAATGTATATAACTAATTATTGGTTCAGTGCTAGTTTCTTATAAAAACTGGGAGACTAGTGCTTGCTTTCTTAAATAAAGTAAGTTTCCTCTTTTTCTGAAGTTACTAGAGGTCTGTAAGAAAAAAGTGTGATCAGACATTTTAGAGTTTAGGGCAGTTGTCACTATTGAAAAGAAACAGAATATACCCTTATGCCTCTTGGCTTTTGAGGCTTTGAGGATAGGAGTATTGATAGATGGGAAAGGTCAAGAATCTTGTTGCTGTATCAGATACAAAGGCAAAAATCGCCATGGAGGTAATGACTGTCTACAGGACACAGAGCCAGGCGGACTAGCAGTCTATAATAAAAGAGTTGGAGGTATTCAATCCCTGATCTATTAGGATATGGATCTGAAGAGTATTTTTTACATCCTTTAGAAAAATTGCAACATATTATGACTTTGTTGGTTTTCCATTCACTTAAATGGCAACTACTCTCCGGCTCACCTATCTCAAGACTCTCAGGACCTTTCTTATGGCTCAGAGAGATTTAGATTAAAAATCACCTCAAGGTGATAGCCTGCAACTGCAGGAAAAAAAATATGAAAACCTGCATTTGGACCTTGGTGTGTCAAGAATGACTTTTAGTGTTCTCTGAAAATAGTTATTCTCAAGAAATGTGGAGGACCCAGCTTAAAGGTGGCTTGGACCTGAAAATTAGTGAGAGATTGGACAAACAAATCATTTTGCATTATTTCCTAATGGGATGCATAGAATGTCTCATTGGAGGATGCTCCTCTTGGAACTGTGGAATAAGGAGGTTAAGGGGACCATGTATTTCTCAAAAGAAGCAAGAAGCACACTTTCAAAAGCACAGCTTTGACCTAAGGAGAACCAATGCTGATAGCTTTTAGATCTGTTAACAAGACAATTATTATGTGATTAAAGAGCAACAGAGGGGTAAGAAAAAAACCATGAATGTATAATGTAATTCATTTTTCATATTCCAGCCATGAATACAACAGAGATGAATGGATAAGATTGCTACCTTGTAATGTGGTTTGTTTTATAATTATGCACCACGTTGTGTTAACATATTTCCAATAATGTGATGTAACAACAGGATAAATACGTGTCATCTCTATTCACCCACAAATTAGAAAACAGCTCTCAATTATAAAATGATGCCTTAGATTATACAAGATCTCTCTCCCTATTTACCTATCCTGATCTTTGAGTTGATTTGCTTTAGAAGAGTTCTTTGCTTCTTTCCTGCCTGTAGTATCTCTGGTTATTAATTTGGGAGAACCTTACTTTCCTATTTCCTTGTCTCCAATATATCTTGATAAATGATGCTCTATTTCTATAATGCTGTTACAGTCCCAGATTTGGTGCCATGTTTTAAGAGGATGCCAGGGTGCTCCTTGTGGGGAGAACTGTGAGCTGAGGTACCTGAGTATGAATACAGAAGGGTGAAAGGAAAAAGGACATTCAGAAGAAATGGGGTTTGCATTTGCATATTCTTTCAGAAGTTGAAGTTGACAGCAATGATGAGTGGTTAAGGTTCTGGGCTGACTACTCCGTGGGGCCAATCGTCATCAGATGGAAAGTCTCCAAACTATTTTGATCATATGTCACTAATCAAGATATATGTGTATGTGTTCTTACTAGATTAGTTTATGCATTTAAAAAAATGTATATGCGTGATTATACTAATGTATTATGCACATAAGAAAATGTACAAAAAAGAGTTTTAAAATAGAAAAAGATGAAACAAATAGTTTACGTCTACCTAATGGTTGCATTTTTATGCTATTTATAGCTCAAGGCACACTAGAATTTTGCCATGGAGTTTACCATTAGGTATGGTTATAAATGGTCTTTTTGGTAATTTTGAGCAATATTGATGAACTTTCTAGATCTGATTAGATTATTTTGGCAAAAATGAGAATTACCGAGAAAGACCTAATATTAAGGGTAAGGGGTAGGCCATGTCCATTCTGCCATTTTCTGGTCATTTTGATTGCAATTTAATGTTATCATTTGTAGATGACTTCTAAGCAGATTTTCTTTTAAAAAGTAATTGTCTATTTTGTGAGGTTTAGTTTAATTTAGAATATAATTTAGAATATAATCTGTAAGCTTCCATCAACTTAAATACCTTGCCAGAAGCTAAAAAGCAAAAGAAGAAGAAAGGGAGCTAGGTGTCCCCGCGTCTTCCTCTGGAGACCTCTCCCATGCAACAGTCGATACTTAACTAACATATAAAAACCATAGATGCAGAATTTAATGTGCTTTTCATACTCCAGCCCTGCAATACAACAGTGATGAGTGGATAGATTGCTGCACCATCACCTACTCTGTTTTATAATTACTCATCACATTAGGTTGACATCGAGACAGCTGTGCCAATCCCCATATTAAACAGTAGACAACTTAATTTCTTTGTTACCATCTAGATAACACTCATTTTAAGGAGAAATTCTGATATTTTCTGCCTGTGGTCAGCTGATCATTCTGCCCTAGCCCCTGGAGCATCTCCCACCCCTTCTATTCCACGCCCTGCTCTTCCCCACCTTGAAGACCACTAGGCTGGAAAATAAAAAATGCCCCTTGAGAAGGAGGAATGGTAATGGGCAGATTCATTTTTCCCTGCCTCTCGTAAAAGGAAGCCAGGACCCTTTTAGTTTCTCTTTTATTTAGTTCCCTGTGGTCTGCTTCTTCCTCTAATGTACACAGCCTCACACCTTTTTGAATTCTCTTCCAGCTCTGGTCTAAAGTAATTTTGGTGCTGAAGGGCAGAGGGAGGGAAGCTGCATGCTTAGAGTGGCCATGTAATACACAACAGCTGATCTCTTCTGACATTTATCTCCGCTTGAGAGAGGAGATGGAACAGCTCACTCATGAAGATGAATGTCATACAAGAGCTCTGCCATCATGCATCCTTCCGCGGGATCTCAGGAGAGAGATTCGGTGTGATATGGAATATTAGAAACGCTGCAGACACAGGGAAGCCTGGCAACTTGGCTGCTCTGCCTTATTAGATCCTGTTAAGTGAAATGATACACCCTTGTTAAACTGAGCCATTGTCATTATAAGATTATCTAATCCATTCTCCATCATGGCATTTGCTTATTTTATGCACCCACTGGAAAAAAATGACTTTCCAACATATTTTTAAGTGCAAATGAAAATAGCCTGAGTTCATAACTATGCCTTTGTGTACTTTGTTCCTTGCTTCATTGAAGTCTTTATGATGATAAAAGTGTAGATCCTTCCAAAGATAAATGGTTCAGGGAACGGAAAAGCAAACAAAAAACCTTTTAGCTGTGAAGTTACTGGATGTACCCAGCCCAGGTCATCTTTGACCCCAGATGACCCATAGGATCCAGCTAATCATCAAGAGCACACCCAATTTTCACCAGGCTGCTTCTCCATCTAGATGAACAGATTGGAGACAGGAAGTTCTTTAACTCAAACTTCCACCACTTATTAATGATGTGACCTTGGGCAAATTCGACCAACTTCTTTAACCTCAGATGCTTCATCTTAAAATAGGGTAATAATGGTATCTACAAAATAGAAGTGTTCTGAAGATAAAATGATGAGATAAAATACATGTAAAGATTTGAACAGTGTCTGGTACACAGTAGGTGTTCAATGAATGCTATCAATTATTTTTAATAATGAGTAAAAACATCTTAAATGCATCAAATACCAATGATAAAAAATCATAGTATATGGATCATTGTATTAGCTCTCATCTGAATTATTTTATACTTTTTTTCTGTTATTTTAGACTCTAAGTTCATAGGCAGCTCTGATTTATGAAGATTAAAATTTCAGATTCTTACTTGCTACATTGGGCATAAGACATCTTGTCCTTTTTCATCCATTCCTAAGAAGCAGGTGATATATATAAATAAATCTTAGTTTCTGAGCTAAGCCTACAACTGGGGTTGAGTCCTGTTTAGTATACTTGTGTGGAATTCCCGTAGACACTTAACCTCTGTGAGCCTTAATTTTGATCTGTGGAATGTGCGTAATAATTAATACTCACCTTGAAAGGATGCCATTAGGATTGAAAATAAAATACATTGAGCATCCTAATTATTACTCCTGGAGTCTAAGGTCCACTTATTGTATAAATTTTAACTGCATAGCTGCTATGTCCAGGCAATGTGGGAAGCATGAAGATAAATGAATAAGCAGGTCCCTGCCATAAAGTATTGGCCATGAGAATACGAGTGATAAGGGAACTATCAGGGAAGGCTTCCCGAAAGAGGAAACACTTGAGTTGAATCTTGAAGCATGAAGAAGACTTCGCCAAATAAGAAAGATGGAAAGGGCTTTCCATACAAAGCAAGAACATGGGAACAATTTAACACGGGAAGGATGAACATCGCTGTCTTGCAAACATCGCTTGATATGTCCACATCATAACTGGGAAACGAAAAGAACTTGTTGATGGATCTCACTTTATCGTGGATGAATTGAATTATAGCAAGCTAGGTGTTTCACTTTAGAGATTTGTCAAACATTTGGCTTTGAAGAAGGTGATGCTGGGAACGTTTAAAGGCCTCTGCAGAGGAAGGTGTGCTGGAAGTAGAATTATCTCCTGGACAACTCCTGATATAAGGTGGCTGCCAGGAGACTCCAGTGGGGACGCCTGACATTTGCTTTAGGTTCAGCCAGAGTTTAGACCCCAGATGAGGGTTCTAACTGAATTTCCTTTAGCTGAAAGTCATTCTAAATAAGGTGAAATTCAGGTTTTTTGTTTTGTTTTGTTTTTCCCGGAATTCCAGTCATGTGCAACCATCCTGGAGAAGGCTGACTTGGTGGGGAGCCATTAGTCTTGCTCAGGAGAATTTAACATCACCACACTACAGGGGCAGCATGTTAGGTGAGAGAGAGAAAGAGAGAGTGTATGCGTGTGTGTGTGTGTGTGTGTGTGTGTGTATGTTGGGGGTGTGAGAAGGCAGCTTTGACATAGTCGAAACTACCATTTGAATTCCTTACACTTCCCTTAAATCTTGAGCCCATGGAAGCCCAAGAGCTAAAGATTAGCCCATTTTGTTTCTCTTTCCGTTTCACTGTAGCTGCTCTTTCCTTGGAGTCCGGGTGTGGTCTGAATGAGGGTAAGAACATAGAGATAAATACATGGATTTTATTTTTTCTCTCTCTTTCTTGCTCTCTCCTGTGGTTGAATGTGGTGAGGTTGAGTTTGTATAGGCTAAATGTGCTTGTGATGTGACTTTAGTGTACTAAATAGTGCAGTGGGGAACCTAAAAAGAAGCAAGGCCCATGCCGAATAAGACCAACCCTACTGGCCCTTAGGGATACCTATTGTTCTCGAGTCAAGCTATAGGCTCTGTCTCCACTGTTTGTAGGTGAAGAACTGGGGACAGTGAGGCCCAAGGTGCCTGTTTCCATCTGCCTTTACATTCATGAATATGTGCATATGTGTGTGTGCACTCACACATATATGCTTACTAGTGAGGCACTCTTCCATGCTTTGATTGGTTATCCCTGGCTCATTTTATTTCAATTGCTGTTTCCTGTAAAGAGGAGTGGTTGACTAGCATTTGTTGTTCAGCAAGGTGTAAGCTGAGTGCGTGTTTGCACGGAGCCTTTACAAGGGAAATCAGAAAGCAAATACAAGGTAGAGCATATGTAACTTGCATGCTTTCTGAGCTACCATCTGCTTCTTTACATATTTTCTAATAACCAGAGTCATAGCTTTTGGAGAAACTTCAGAACTTTGGGGCAGTCTGGCAAAGTAGACCCAATTAGGCATTGAGATTCACATCACACCATGTGGGAACACACCCTTTTGAAATTTCTGTTTCTGTAGGCACAAAGGAAATGGATTCTATGAATACGGTGCCAAAAACCTGGGTGTGATGGCACTTGGGGCTTATGTTGTTATGGGGTACGCCCCCTTCCCTAGCATGACCAAGACTCCAGGTTGCCATGCTGACGGAAGCGGAGAGAAGATAAAGGCAGCAGGCTATAGTCAGTGCACTGCCACCTTCCCTTAGTCCCGGTCCTTGTTGTATAAATATTGAAAAGCCACAAAAGCATGAGAAATAAAATAGTAGATTTTCTGTCTCTTTTTTCCATGCTTGCTTTTTGCTTAGGTTGGGAGTGGCATGAAGGTAGCAAAAAGGCAGAAACCCATGTTTACCATGTGATAACCCATGTTTTTTATATTTCTCGAGAACACACAAGAATAATCACCTACTCTTTCTTCCCTTCCCCTTCCCTTTCCCCCAATAAAACCAAAAGCACAACGGACTAGTAAGCCAGCGTTGTAAATGTTCAAAGGTGGAATTACATCTCTTGGTGTCCGGGTGTATTTTGCATTATAATGCAGCCTTGATGATAACATTTCTCAGGAAAGCCTTCGCAGCTGTCTCAGCATCAGCTGGCAGTGTGTGGGGAAAATATTGCTCGGAATGGACTTCTGGGTGCAATTTTCTTTGATACTGTTCTCTGAAGTATCAAAATTGGTTCTTCATCTTTCTTAAAGGAAAATGTACACTCTCAAGCCTTAAGAAGCTGAACCACATTTGAGGTGACAAATATATTCCTTTGGGAAGAAAGCATTGTACAGTAGAAAGAATAAAGCCTTTACAGGCAGAGAGATCTGGGTCTCAGTCCGGTATCTACCATTAGCCTGGAGCCCTTTGGCAAATTAATTTTTTTAAGCTTTTGTTTCATCATCCTCGTGATGGGTTGCTGCAATAATAACATAAGATGACATGTTAAACATTGAATTGGGACTCAGTATATCATATGATTGCTAATAAATCTTGGTAGGTGGAGGGGAAAGGAAGGAGTTGTACCCTGTGTGGTCTGGGGAGAGACAGGGATTGGGGGAACCCAAATTTGGGTAGTGAAGTTTTATGTCTATAATGAAAACCCAGGAAAAACAGAACTGTTCACATTTTCCTCGATTTTCTAGCTCAATGACTAGCCCTCATTTTCAGACAGAGCAAGGAAAGGCCTGTAGCGTATATGGCACAAGTGGGAGGCAGACAGGCCAGGCCACACATGGCTGAACTGACTCATCACCTGGCAGTGAGTTCACTTGTACATTTCCCTTTTCTCAATCTCACCCACAGAAATGTTCCAAGGGAAGGCCATTGTGCCAGTACAGTACATAGCACGTGAAACTGATAGCACCTAGGACCCTAAGTGAGCCCACACTGCACTCCCACCTCTCCTTGATTTTCTTCTCTTTTCCTCTCTCTTTAGAAACCACTATCGCCAGAGTAGAGCTACTGCAGGTGGAACGTCTGGGAAGTGCTACTATACCCTCACCTTTGCTGTCAGCTTCCCCCACAATGAGGATGTCTGCTACCTGGCCTACCACTATCCCTATACCTACACAGCCCTCATGGTAACTGCCTCCTTACAGCATCACTCCAGCAGGACTGAAGGGGCTCTCTGAGGTTTTCCTAAGAACATTTAGGAGACCCTGCCATCCTAATGGGAGGCGTAGGGGGATGTAGAGAAACTGTAGCCTTCCTAAGGGAGCCAGGCTGTGTTGTCTGTTGTCACTGACTTGGTGGCTTACTGTGTGTCCCATCTTCTTCCCTGGACAGAGCGCAAGGCTGAGTCTTGATCAGTGACATTCTGAAGGCCCAAGTGGTCTGCAAGCTGGGGCAGGACATGCGGGCTTTTCTGAAGAGACTATCTTTAAAAAGTCAAGTATGAAGTAGGTTGGAGGTGGATGGGGATTAAGACCATATATGTAAGCTGAGATGCAAATCTGAAGAAAATTCAATCATTCAGAGGAATGGAGAAGGCGGGAAGGTAGAACCTGCGAAACTTATGAGTCTGTGTGTAAGCAGTCATGCCGGCATCTCCAGTGCTTCTGATGGCCATGAGCTGCAGGCTGCTAGAACGATCCAGGGTGGAAGAGAAAAGTTTGAGAATAAAACACTAGATCCTTGCAACAGAGAACCACAATCTTTTTTATGAGAGAGTGCAGCAGAAGTCAGTGCAGACTCACAGTTAGCATTCTTGTGTTCCATAAGGCCCTGCAAAAAGTTCCCAAGACAATTGTGAGCAAATGAACTGCTTAAACCATGCAGTTTTCTGTCATTTGAAAAAGTTGGCAAACTATCCCTTACCACTAGCCATTTCATGGATATCCTGAGGATAAATGAGCTCCAATATCTTCTATAAAGCCCTTTCATCTTCGTGTTAATGTAAAATGTTATTAGCATATTTATAATCATATGTGTGTATATGAGTATCTACATCACTTTGCCTGAAGGATGTGCATTTTCATTTTAAGGCTGTGATAAGGAGTTGGAAAAGATAATAACCAAGGACATCATTTCCTTCAAAAGGAATGTGCAGGTATAAATGGAAATTTTTCTCATAGAGAAGGCATATCTTGAACCACTTGGCTCACCGCTTCGTGAAAGTGCATCTGTCCTCTTCTCCATATGCTTTCTTGCCTAAAGAGAGATTTTTACTGTTTTCCAGATTGCAAAAGAGACACAACTAGTATTATTTGTGTATCACACTCAGAGAGCTCAAGAAGTTAATCCAAGTAATGTGCATCACAAGCTAGGCTGTAACAAGCCACATTTGTTATAAAAGATGTTTTGTTGCCTTTAGGGACACGGAACAGGCAAGATTCACGATTCCCTTCAACAGCTGTTTTTATGGTCTTGCCTGTGAAACACTGCACATGAAAAGTCTACTGTGGGCTGGGCACAGTGGCTCACTCCTGTAACCTTAGCACTTTGGGAGGCCAACATATGAGAGGACTGCTTGAGCCCAGAGTTCAAGACCAGTCTGGGCAGCATGATGAAACCCCATCTCTACAAAAAATACAAAAATTAGCCAGGCCTGGTGGTGTGTGCCTGTAGACCCAGCTAGTTAGAAGGCTGAGATGGAGGATCACTTTAGCTCAGGAGGTTGAGGGTGAAGTGAGCCAGGATCGTGCAACTGCATTCCGTCGTGGGCAACAGAGTGATACCCTATCTAAAAAACAAAAACAAAACAAACAGAAAAGAAAAAAAAGTGTACTAGGGAAGGGGATTCAGTTTTAAACATGTGTTATGTGTCTGCCTTTCCCGTTGGGTGAGGGATCATGGATCTAGGACATTGTTCTTTTCACTCGTTAGAATATCCTGGACTCTGATAAGGTTCCTGGTGGCCATTCGTATAAAGCATTAGAACTCAAAGGGGTTGGGGAAGTTGTCTAATTCACCCTTAACGTTTATAGATGCAAAAACTGAGGCCAGAAGTCCCACAGTTAGCTAGCAGCCATGCAGGAACAGGACATCAGCCTTTGAGGTCTATTCCGGTGGCCTTTCTACTTCACTGTAGACAAGTGTAGAAGAAATTCAGAATTTCTGCTCTGGGGTCAAATCAGTGTCCTTGCTGGCTATGGCACTCATAAGCTACTAAAACATGCAGTCCTGTTTTATGACTACATGTAGTCATCATTGTGTGATGATACAGACATCTCTAATGGTTGAATTCAAATCACCAGCCCACAGTTTATATCTTTAATTCTGAGTGCTGTGGATGTGGTTCAGCTGAGGGATAACGTCTCTTTCCAAACATGGTCTAATTCTTACCCCAAGATGCTCTGATGGATTCTTGCTAGGTGCCTACAGGCTGATTCAAGTTGTGTAACCCTTTCAACCCAACCTTGACTTGATGGCACCTAGTTGTTTACCTTGTGCCTCTGGGTCTGGTTACCTTCTGGACACAGATTCAGATCAGAACACAGGGTCTAAAGTTTGCAATTGTTAAATAACTCTAAAAGTCACCCAGTGAGGGTTGAAGGGGGCGGTCAATGAGGAGATGATTTCATCTTAGAAGGAAACAAAAACGCACAAAAAAGAGGACCCCCTCTCTCCACCACCCACTTAGTTTCACTGAGAGGGAAAGAGAGGCTTGTTAATTACTGCTTATTGGCTTGTTACTGTTAATATTAATAACTATTACTGTTCCTATTAATTACAATAAGCTACAACTGCTTATGACTTTCTATTGTTGCTTGTGAGCCTATAGACTGTGAATGTCTTCCACCAGGGAAGTTTGTGGAGAGTTAATGAGAAAGTGGGATAACTTATTTCTCCTTAATGAGCAAAACAGGGTTAGAAAGACAATTTGTTACTTGAAAGTGACAAATGTGTATTCTCAGTTTTGGGTTTTACATTTCCAATAACTCATGGTCTTTGTCCTCTTTAGGTTTAAGACAGTAATCAACTCTGTGACTTCTCTTAAAAAAAACTCTTCCTCCCATCATGGACAGAATGAGAACATTCTGTAATGCACACTAGTCATTTTTATTTTTGGACATGTCCTGAGGAGAAACAGTTTTTCTTCCAACAGATTAGTGATAAATTAAATGTGAATGATACCCCAGGGGCAGAATTAACTGTATGTTACTTGGGGGTTATGGTGAGGGGTAGAAAATACGTTTCCATGTGGAATTCGTAATTTGCAAGTCTCTTATAATATGGATTACATTTAATAATTACAGACATTTTTATAGGGAAAGACTTGTATGTTGGATGTTTTTCAATGTGAATGCAATTTTGAAACTTTCAAGATTGTATTATTCTCTTATAATAAGGGAATTAGTGTTTGGTTCTTTCAAATGGATATCTTCCAGATGCTTGCCAGCAAGTCTGCTGGCAATTGTTCATATTATAGCATTAACATATAGCTAAAAGAAAGAAATACACTATTGTAATTCTGAAGCATACAAAAGAGCTCTATTTTAATCAGCTGTATCAAGTTATCAGTAATTGTAATGATTGTCAAAGTGTTAGCAATACTCGTTAAAGTATTAGAATTATGTTATAAATAGCCCCTAGGTAGCCAGTAGTATTGGTTGAAAATGGGACCCCTGGAGAGTTTCTGATGAATATTTTAGGAGGTAAAAAATTGTAATCTCACTGAGAACTTATAACTACATGAATTGACAAGAGACAAAAAAAAGTGGTCATTTATAGAGTCCAGGTATTGGGACAGCTTGAGGATCTTAAAGAATAAGAGCAGAATTTTTACCAGACACATATACCCACTGTGTAAGATGTGAATACTCATCTCCAGAGATGGTTGGGGGTGGGGAGGGTAAGAGAGAGAGAGACAGAGGAAAGAAAGAAGGAAAGAAAGAAAAGAAAGAAAGAAAGAAATGAATTAGAATGCCACCTGCACAATATCTTATAAATGACTCAATAAATGAGTTTAAGAAGTGTCAAGTGGAAAATGTTGACTTATGTATGTGGCAGATGAAAGATGCAATGAGCAGGTCATAAATCAACACTGTCATGTAATCAGTAGACAAAGATCCATCCTCGTATGGGCCAAACAAGACAGGCCTCAATAAAGGTTCTTGATGTTGAGGAGGTGAACATGGAAAGCCATTCTGAGGAGGCAACATGTTCATGAATGGTAAAATCTTTGACCACAAGGACATCTGAATTCCAGGGTCTTGGGCATAATGAAAGAAAGCTTTGAGGTCAGACAGGCCTGGATTTTAGTCTAGGTGTTGAGTTTCCTTGCTGTGTAGCCATGGGCAAGCTATTTAACTTCTCTTAGCCTTGGTTTTCTCGTCTGTAACATTGGAAACAAAAAAGCAGTGACTGCATAGACTATTTTGAAGATTAAATAATTGCTATATGGAAAATTTTAGTAGTGTCTATGGTAAGCAATATTAGATGGTAACCACTGAAGCATTTATTACTTTTTAAGATGATGTGTGATTATTTTCTCTGTTGGACTGATTGGAAGATGCCCATTCTGTAATTTATACTAAAATTAACACTTTGTAAAAAAAAAAAAAATCCAAATGAAAGACCCCTCCCCCAAAATTACAAAGGCTAATGATGGTTTTCTTAGGGTCTTTGATTATGATTGTTTTTTTTTCTTACTCTCTTTTCCAAATTATCATACTATAACTTTGTTTATTGTTTATGGACAAGGAATATTAAAACCATCTTTTCTTTATAATTGGCAAATCTGTGAGCAGATATCTAGAGATTAATCTTTTTTCACATTTTTAAAGTTAAGTTCCTTTAACTTGGGGAGTGTAATATTGGCAGACTGGGACAGTTTGAGAAAGCTCATCAGAACATGCCTGCAGCATGTTCTTGTAGCTTTTATTTAGCTTAAGGGTGTTATTTGTTCTTCTCTTGTGATAAGAAGTCTTCGATTCTCTGATGAGTATATTTAAGTGACAACTGAGATCTAGGCAGTAGACAAATAAAATAGGCCATCTCCTTAGGAATGGGCTTTCTTCTAAATTAGGGGAACAGAGAGTGCAGCAGTTTAGGGATGAACAATAGAAAATGAATGATTTTTGAGTGCATAGTGCTTCTCACTTTATCAGTAGCCATCAGCAGGTTACCCTGCTGAGGTCAAGGAAGTCTTTTATCGAAGTTTTAAAGGAGTAGTTGATAAAGGAAAGGGACACTGAGGACTCCTGTGGAGAGACACAGGATGAAGCTGCAGGCTAAGGTTATCAGCTTGATATGTTCACAGACAGGATTTTCTTTTAAGAAGTCAGTCTCTCTGGGGGTTCCCACAGTTGCCTTGAACTTATTCACAGTTTTATAAAGAAACCCACCCTTGTGGCTTCCACGGGGCTGTAATTACAGTTAGTTGGCACATGCATTCAGAGGTCCTACTTTTCTCATCAATGATCCCCACAATATCCAGTTAGGCATAACTTTTCTGGGCTTGAGATGGGAAATCACTGTTAGAAGATCAGGACAAAAACATTTTTACGAAAGGAAATCCAACAGAAATTTATATTTGGTTTACGTCTAGCAATCTTTTATATGACTGAAGCCAAAATAATCCCCTAAAAGTAGAAGTGTTAGATACTTGCTGAACCTGGTGGCAGGTCCAACAGGAGGGAGATTTCACGGAGGGGTGCGAGGAGATTGATATGTGAAAAATTGCAGTTTACAGAAAATGAGTGACACGGTTTGGCTGAGTCCCCACCCAAATCTCATCTTGAATTGTAGCTCCCATAATTCTCATGTGTCGTGGGAGGGACCCAGTGGGAGGTAATTGAGTCATGGGGACAGGTCTTTCCGATGCTACTCTCATGATAGTGAATGATTTTCGTGAGATCTGATGGCTTTATAAAGGGGAGTTCCCTTGCACACGCCATCTTGCCTGCCACCATGTAAGACTTGCCTTTGCTCTTCTTTTACATTCCACCCTGATTGGAGGCCTTCCCAACCACGTGGAACTGTGAATCCATTAAACTTCTTTCCTTTACAAATTACCCAGTCTCAGGTCTGTCTTTATTAGCAGCGTGAGAATGGACTAATACAGTGAGCTTAAGCTAAAAGATTATTAGGCATTTGTTGATTTGTAATATTATTTTGAAAAATGTAATAATAACGAAAGAGAACCCATGAGAGAAGAAAACGTTCAGGCTTTGCCTTCTCCCACATTTGCTGCTTGGGAGCCTGTCCAGCCAACACTATTTTGAAGGACAGTGCCCATGTGCCCTAAGATACCTTTTTGACGTTTTTCCTCTCATAGCTAATAGTGCTTGGTGGCTTCTGTAGACCAACCTTCTGCCTGACCTGTTTCCCCATAACAGATTTATAAAATCTAGATTTTATTATTTTTTTAAAGTTTGGTATCAGGCACCAAAGAGCTATGGCTTAATTGTAACATCACAGAATGACGATTATTGCTTTTCATTTATTTGTTCCTCCTTTTCCCTTTTCTTTCTTTTTTTTTCTTTTTTTACAGATTGTGTTTATTATTTATTTTTAATTTATTTTAAAAAGTTTTATTTCATTTTTAATTGACAAATAGTATTTGCTTACATTTATATGGTACGTGTATATGTTACAGATTGATCAAACCAGACTAATAAACATATCTATCACCTCACATATTTATCATTTCTTTGTGGGGAGAACACTTAAAATTACTTTTAGTGATTTTGAAATAATTCAGTGTATTATTATTAGCTATGATTACTACACTATGTAATAGATCACCAGACCTTCTTCCTCTTGTCTAATTGAAATGTTGTCCCTTTCACCAACATCTCTCCATTCCTCCCCCTTGCTCCCACTCCTCCAGGCCCTGATCACCACCATTCTACTCTCTACTTCTGTGAGTTTGACTTTTTTAGATTCCATGTGTAGTGAGATCATGTGGTACTTGTCTCTCTGTGCCCAGCATTTCACTTGGCGTATGTCCTTCAGCCTCATCCATGTTGTTTCAAATGACAGAATTTCCTGCTTTTGCTTTTGAGGCTGAATAGTATTCCATTGTGTGTGTATGTATATATGTATATGTGTATGTATATGTATATATACATATATATATCTTCATCGATGGGCACTGTGGTTGTTTCCATATCTTGGTTCTTGTGAATAATGCTGCACTGAACATAGGGGTGTAGACAGACATCTCTTTGATGTACTGATTTAAATCCCTTTGGATATATACCTAGAAGTGAGATGGGTGGATTACATGGTAATTCTATTTTTGGTTTTTTGAGGAAATATCATACTGTTTTCCAAAATAGCTGCACTGATTTGCATTCCCACCAGTGGTGTTCAGGGTTCCCGATCCTCACTAGCGCTTGCTACCATTCATCTTTTTGATGATAACCAATCTAACAAGTGTGAAGTGGTATCTCATTGTGGTTTTATTTTGCATGTCTCTGATGATTAGATATTGAGCATTTTTTAATGTACCTGTTGGTCATTTGTATGTCTTCTTTTCAGAATGCCTGTTCAGGTCATTTACCCATTTTTATAGGGTTGTTTGTTTTCTTGTTACTGAGTAATTTGTGTTCTTTTCATATTTTGGATATTAGCCCCTTATCTGATGTATGATTTGCAAATATTTTCTCCCAATTTGTGGGTTGTCTCTTTTCTCTGTAAATGGTTTCCTTTGCTATGCAGAAGCTTTTTAGTTTGGTGAAATCCTATTGTCTATTTTTGCTTTCTTTTTCTGTGCCCTTGGGGTCGTATCTAAGAAATCACTGCCCAGACTAATGTCATGAAGCTTTTTTCCTTATGTTTTCATCTCGTAGCATTACAGTTTCTGGTCTTATGCTTTGGTCTTTAATCCATTTTGAGTTGATTCTTACGTAAGGGGTCAATTCTCATTCTCCCGCATGTGGATATTCAGTTTTCCCAACAGCATTTATTGAAGAAACTGTTCTTTCCCCATTGCGTGTTTTTGGTACCTCTATAAAAAATTAATTGACTGAGTTTATGTTTGGGCTTTTGTTGAGAAAGCTTCACCATTGGCAAGGACCCACGTGACCATAATAAAATGTGAAACAAATAGATTTAGTAAGAAAGAGAAGAGAGAGAGAGAGCACACGAGAGCACAAGCTCTTAGAAAATATTCAGCAAGACAGTGTTTTCCAACACATATTCTATAGCACTTCAGTCTCTTGAGATGTTTAGAGAAAAAAGTTTAATGGTCATCTAAATTTATGAAGCCCTTGTGCTAGTTTTTCTGCTAACAGTTCACAATGCGTATTGAAATATTAAAGAATCTGAGAAATCCTGCATTCATGGAAATATTTTCATTTTCTTTAACTCAACATTTTCTAAGCACTTTGGCTATGAATTTCCTGCCTCCTCCACCTCCTTGTTCACACCCCAGCACTTACTAACATAGTACGGGATATATTTTGGGAAATGCTGCAACCAAGTTTCCCTTTCTGGTTTTAGAGCCTTGGAATCTTGATAGTAATTGTGAGGCAGATTTCATTTTGTCTAGATTTCGATAATAAAGAATACTGAGAGCAACTTTCACCCAAATGTTTATTAAAATGTTAAAAATAATTTGTAATCACGGACTATAATTTGAATCCAGCACTATCCATACCTTCAGGTTTTTTTTTTTTTTTTTTTGGAATAGTATTTAACTATTGTTGCCCTGGCTGGAGTACTATGGCATGATCTTGGTTCACGGCAACCTCTGCCCTGGGTTTAAGCGATTCTCCTGCCTCAGCCTCCTGAGTAACTGGGACTACAGGCACGTGCCACCACGCCTGGCTAATTTTTTATATTTTTAGTAGAGATGAGGTTTCACTGTGTTATCCAGGATGGTCTTGATCTCCTGACCTTGTGATCTGTCTGCCTTGGCCTCCCAAAGTGCTAGGATTACCACCACCCAGGTGTAAACCACCGCACCTGGCCGTATCCGTACCTTCTTAACTATGGAGCCAGAATTTTCCTTTTCCAGGATGACTTAGAAACGTGACTGATATTATGATGGAGACATTTCTGTTCTTGTTCTATGCCATCTCTCCTGGGATATGCAGATGTCTAATATCAGGGCTTTAGTGAATAATTTAATATTGATATTTTTAACCTATGAAATTTTTTTCCAGTAAGCTCCTTTTAAGAGAATATTTTCTATTCTCTAGTGGTTATTTTATTTTTGCTGTTTTGAAAATCATTTTTACTTAAGTCTAATTTCATTTAATTGTCAGAAAATATTATTTGTATAATTTCTGCTTTCTTGGGGGTAAAATTTAATGAGTTTTCAATAGCCTCATATATGATTAATTATTGCTGCAGTCTCATGGATATTTGAGAAAAAATTTAGAAATGTTCTCTGGAAAAACAAAGTTTGACATATGTCTACAAAAACAATATTGTTCAAATAGCATATATTATTATTTTTATGCAGTTGATTTATTCAAGAATGAGGTGCTGTCTTAAAATCCTCCCACTCCGAGAACAGTTTTTTCTCTTTCTGCCATTTTGTTATGTTATGTATTCCAATCCCATATTATTTGATTGTTAAGATTTATGAGTTTTATATGTTCGTTGTGAATTGTGCCCTTTATCAAAACAAGATTTTAAAATCCCATTTAATGCACTTGATCTTGAATATGGCTTCGTTGTATATTACTATTACCATGCCTGCCTTAATTTATGTTTGCTTATGCTTTTAGTTTCAATATTTCTCCTTTAAAATGTTTGAACAGAGGCAAACAAAATAAAGAGATAATTTAAGGGCATTTCTCATACACATAACTTTTTTCCTTTCTCTCCCTGCAGAAGTCCCTCATATACAACATGCAGTGGGATTTTAAAAAAGTAATTCATAAGTTTTTTGTTTCATTTACCTAGCAGGCTAGTTTTTTGTCAAGAAACAAGGTGGGTGGTTTCTCCTTGGCCCTCTTAATACCTTCTTGATTCTGGAAAAATCTTTAAATTTCAAGCTGGGAGGATAATTTTTGGGCAGTGGTATTGTTGTCCTGCAGGGGGGCAGTGTTTCCCTCTCTGGTTACTGAAGTCTCCACTGTCAGGGGATGCATTGCGGGTGGGGAAAATCTCTTAGCCTCTTTATGACTAGTGCCCCTGTTTTGATTAGAGAAAATTTCTTCAGAATTCTTAAAGCTTGTTAACGAGGGGCCAGATGTGGTGGCTCATGCCTGTATTCCCAGAACTTTGGGAGGTCAAGGGATGGGGGAGCAGATCACCTGAGGTCAGAAGTTCGAGACCAGCCTGGCCCACAAGGTGAAACCCTGTCTTTACTAAAAATCCAAGAATTAGCCAGGTGTGGTGGTAGACGCCTGTAATCCCTGCTACTTGAGAGGCTGAGGCAGGAGAATCACTTGAAGCTGGGAGGCAGAGGTTGCAGTGAGCCGGGATTGTGCCACTGTACTCCAGCCTGGGTGACAGAGTAAGACTCTGTCTCAAAAAAAAAAAAAAGGATTGTTAACCAGATGTCCTAATTTCAGTGACTATTCCATTTTTGTATTGAGTTTTTTTTAAATGAGTATTGAAATGGGGCAGTATGGTAGGAAGAATTGATTGCTATTAGTTAGTTCTTTTAGCTTAGCAGTCCACGTGGATTAATCACATCTATTAGTATTTCAATATGCTCACAATTCTCTCTCTTACTTGGTTCTGTGATACTACGTGCTGTTGAAGTTTTCTGTCTCATTCTTCCCAGTGTTCTGGGCATGTTCTATTTTTATGATAGCCACATTAAAAAAAAAATTTAAACAAAGCATGATTAGATTTGTCTCTTTTCTTTTCACATTGATTGATTTTTTTTTTATTTGTACAAATTTATGGGTACACGTGAAGTTTTGTTACATGCATAGATTGAGCAGAGATCAAGCCAGTGCTTTTAGGATCCATCACCCAAATAACGTACATCGTACCCATTAACACATTTCTCATGATCCTCCCTACCCCATCCCCTGACCCTTCCGTGTCTCCATTATCTGTCATTTCCTTGTATGCCACAGCTATAGGAAGAGGGCTTTATGACCCTGCCCTCCTCCCTCTTGCTTTATGCCAAAACGTGCAAGAATGATGCTTCCTGCTCGGTCTCACTGAGCTTCTCCTAGACCATAGAAATAGCCTCCTTTTAATCACTCAATGCCCAATACATAAAAGATGGATTAGATTAACAACAATACTTCTACACTATATGTAAGCTGTTATTGTTGTTATAAAAAATGTTAATAATATACACGCCTACTTTATTTCGGCTCCAGACTCATCTTGATATTCTGGAAAAGAGCGTCAACATCAAGGAGGTCTACTTCCGGCAGGGTGTTCTCTGCCAGACGCTGGGAGGGAATCCGTGTCCCTTGGTGACCATCACGGCCATGCCTGAATCCAGCAGCAATGAGCATCTAGAGCAGTTCCGTGAGTAAAATGGGATCCTCTTCATTGGAAGATTTGACTAAGTGTGTCCTTTATTGTCTTGGAAGCATTCTGTCTCTTTTAGAAAAGGTCCACAAAGGGTTGGAGACTGTCTGTCTTTGTAGAAATACACCCCCAACTCTTCTTGATGTGACACAAAGGTTAAACATTAATGTTGCTCTGTTGTGAAAGGGAGAGAAAATGAATTCAAATTGTCAGGGAGATGAAATGACAGTTTGCTAATGATGGTCACTTCCTCTCTTAAAACAGAAGCAGGACTCTGAATCACATTTTCCAACTTCTAATCCAGGGACTTTTCTCACTGTGCTCACTGCTGTTACGTGACTCTCAGTCAGTCAAGGTTTGGAAAGGAAGAAAGTTGAGTTTTTGAACCCTGGCTAAAGAGTCCCCTTGATAACATGAATGCCATTTGTATCTGAAGGGCTGGAGATGTGGAGCAGGCTCTAGCTAAGAACTTTGAAACAAAGTCAAAACCAAACTCATGCACACACCCGCAGACACACACAAATGTACACATACGGACACATACATGAACACATAGACACACATAGACACAGACATATACACACACATATATACAGACACATACACAGACACACACAGACACACACACAGACACACACGTCTTTAAATGTTAGGATCCTGTCCCTAAGTGCATAAGTGTGTCTTACCTGTTACCAACTAGCTTTTGAAAATGGCTTCTGACATAGTTTCAGACCTTAGGTAGGCAAAAAACCCCCCAAAGAATGAGGAATGTTTTGCAATACGGAGAAGTTTTGGAGATTAAAGAAGAGACTGGGGACCCGAAGATACAGCCTTCCCTGATGAAGATACAGATTTCCCCGATGACGATCCAGCCTTACCTGATGAAGGGCTAGCCTCACTCGGGTGACTCTTTGGTGGATGGGAATTGTATTTTCTCACACCCCATCAGCATCTGACAATGGATGCTTAACAATCTGGCTGATCAACAACCAATTACTCCATCTGGATTAATGAGGCCCTAAAATGCTTTAATGAATAATAAGGGATTTTCCAAAAATTCTCTGCTGTGTCTTATGCACTTAAGAGCAATTTCTGTCATAGAGTCCTCCCCTGGGCAGATGAGTGGTGCTTGGGAGCTGGAGACAGTAATCCTCCCAGGGCAACTTTCACTGAACAATTATTTAAGAAAGTGGATGTGTGTAAGTCTCAGCTTCTCTTTCTAAAAAGGAGGTGAACAGAACTCCGATGTATTGTTATGACATGGAAGTGCCTCCGTTTTGGCAGTTTTGTTTGTGCTGACATTGGAACTTTTGTTGCTATTATAAATATGGAGAGTGTTCTTACTTTAAGAAGAGGACTTGAAACATGCAAAGGCCCTTCAGTAATTTGGCACTCCAATAAATAGTTCTGTTAAAAAAAAGAGAGAAAAGATCTCTTAGTACACCTTTATATGAATCAAAAGAGGCTGGTTTCTGCTTGCTGTGTAAGATGGGCTATAGTAAGTATACACTTTTATGATCAGAACAGTTTTTTTTTCTTTTAAACATGTGCTAACATTTCCAATGTTCATCTCAAGAAGTATCAGATGAATGCTATGCATTTTCTTTCTGTCACTTGCAAATGACAATCATTGCGCTAGAGTCTGAGGAAACCAGGGGTCTGACCTAGCTAGGTGAAAGGGCTAGTTAGGGCCATCTTCATAAGTGTGTCACTTATACATTTGCACAAGTCTTCTGCTTAGAAGGGCCATACACTCTGCTTAATGCTTTTCTGTCACTCTCTTGAAATTCTTTATAATATTTTAAACAAGGAGCCCTGCCTTTCCATTTTTCACTGGGCTTTGCAAATTACATAGCTGGTCCCGGATGTGATCTAAGGTCATACAGGTAGAAAGTGGCAAAGGCTGGTGCCTTTCTCATACTACCTTTCTCTCTTGCCAAATTACACTAGAAGAGTTTTAATCTATTTCTCCCACTCACTGAAAGTATTATTTCTATGGATTATGTAGCTGATTGGTATCTTTCACCATAGGGATTAATTTCAGGACCCCTTATTTTACAGGGGTAGTGGTGACAGATTTTCAACCTTGTTATTCTGATTCTGGAGTCCATGCACACAACAAATGTGCTGACTCCTTCATTATAACACATGAACAGTGTCAACATTTGGCTTCATTCTTGGCGCCGTAACTTCCTCTCTTCCTCATTCTGTCGTCAAATTGTTAGATACTGGCTTAGTTGTTAAAGCATTCATGCTAAATTGACCACAAATAAGTATATGACTATCTTCTTGCTCACAACGAATTTTATTTTCCTTTCTTAACCCAATGGAAGCATTTTATTGGTAGATGTATCAGATACTGCGGCAGGCAGGGAGAGAGAGAAGATTCTTTCTGCCTGAATGCGTTTCTTCAGACCCATCAGATAGCAGCACAGAGCTGAGATTCATGACATGAGCCACAATGCTGGGGCACAGTTTCAACAAGGCTATGTAATAAAAAAGTGTATGGGGTAGGTTACAAGTATATATGAATATATAAACACATGCCATTGCTGTGTTTCTAGAAGAAGAAAAAAAAAACCCAGCCCAGTATAAACATTACCTACCCTTCAAAGTGCAACTAACCGTGCCTGTAAATCAGAAATGGAACTACTTAATTTCCTTTCAACTACAAAATGTGATGTATTGATTTAGAAGGAGGAAACAGCAAATGAGCCTGCAGCTCAAGATTCTGTTGCCTCCAGGCTTCCCTTCAGGTGAGATTAAATTGTTTTACCTGCTTCCTCCCTCTCAGGGACTAGGGTGGCTTCAGTGTGGGATTGTATTTAGCTGTAATTTAGCTAGTTTCTGCTTCAGTGGCTGCCGCTCACCTCTCATAAGGAGCTATGAGTGGAAAGAAAGGTTTTCTCTCCACTGTGTGGGATTATTACTTGAGTTTTACTTCAGAAACCCAGGAAATAGGACCATGTCTATGGAATCATGGGGGAACTCCCCTCTTAAGGCTGGTTCCCCTGATGATCTGATCTGAAGTCCTGGACCTGAAGATTATTGAGGACAATTCATTGATTACTTTTAGTTCCTCCCAGGGTCTGAGCTTCAGAGAGTCTTCCAAAAGCGTTTATTTGGTTTGATTTATTTTTCAAATGCATTTTATTTTTAAAAAGTTATTTTCCTGGAAACATTTAGCCTTATTTTCTTGGTAATATATTTTCAGTTGAGTCATCACCAGATTTGCCAGCTGTATACTTTTTCACTGTTTGGACAATTGAGGACAGTGCCTTCTTGAAATGATCCCAATGAAGAAGACTTACTACTTTACACCTTGATATTTGAGCCCTCAGAGTCAAACTGCTGGCAGGTCTTCAAGAGCAAAGTCACTCTCTGCCCTTTTCAGTGGGACAGTGAACAGGGAAGTTTTCTGGGAGATTGTCACTGAAGCCATTATAGAAGAGGGGGGCTTAAGGAGAAATTGATGATAGCAGGGAAGCTTTCTTTAGCTCAGTCTAGCATAACGGACTGTTAGTGGTGAATGAGGCACTGGGCAGTTAGGAAGTCCAGGCACTTCCTAACTGCCCAATGCCTCATTCACCAGTAAGGTAGGTACTTACTAACTAGTAGGATTTGGGATGTCAAAGGAACCCAGGCAGGGCATTTGGGTTTTGCACAGGAGAAAAGGAGTGAGGAGAAATACACAGAATCCAAGAAAATGGAACAGGGGGCTCCAACAGGTTGGAGCAGAATATAACCCATAAGCAGTTTGGGGATAGGCTTCGTAGCACAATCAATCCAGGAAATTCTTTTCAGTGCCTTCTGAGCCTAGTCTCCATTGGTTAATGGTGGTCTGGCATAGTTACACTTAGCCTACTTAAATCCTTTAACACATTATATGTTAACAGGTACTTTGATTAGCAAACCCTTTATACATGCAACTTCCAGGTAGATTTGAGAAATTTTCTATCTTTAGTTTATATACTCTTCCAGAATAGGATAGATGTGGGTGGGTGGTGTGGTATCTCCTTTCTTGAACTTGAACTGAGAGAAGATGCTGAATTTAAGTAGAACTAAAGAGCAATTCAGAATAAAGAGTCTTGGTGGGTCGTTATTTATCTAAACCCAGAAAGAAGAATGGTTTTACCTTTTCCCAGATTCAGAAATTTCCCCAAAACTATGCCTGCTTTCTGTTTATTTTCACACAGATTGAATTGCCTTTGTGTGGAAATTACTCTTTCTCATGAACTCTTGCCTTTTTTATACTTGTTGTCTTATTTCCATTTTGCAGATGGGGCCCATCAAACATATTCCCAGATATCCCTCTTTAGGCTTTGGTTTAAATCAGAACACACTGCTTAGTGAAGGCTGCTGTCATTTTGTTGACTTTTCCATTTTCTCCACGTTTCTCTCACACCCTCACATTCTAAATTACCGTTTTAGCCTAGAGAAAGTTGAGTCCCATTTTACTTTGGAGAGCTACGTCTCTGGTAGATGCTTCATTTTTCTTAGAAACTTTATTGCCAAATTGGACATCTCTACATTCAGACCCTGTGACAACATTGTCTTGATTGTCCTGACGAATGATCTGAGAGAAGGAACAAATTTATGGGAATATTCCGAGAGAAAATGTCATTATCCTATTAGAAACTCTCCTTCTCTAAATGAGTAGTCACTTACTGATTCACTGACTGGTGAGAAGTCGAGAAACAGCAAAGGTACCTGGGAGGGGGTGGATGTGCTATTTTTGCAATCTGAGACACCTCCACCCTGCATTTATTATAACCTAAAAGAGCGGAGCATAACCTTTATATGTCTCTGGAGGTGAGATAATCTCACTCCGCTGCCACAGTCTCCTATGGCTCACACAGGGGGCCTGAGGTAGGGGAAAGCGGGAGGCTGCATTTGCAGTTGTTAAAGAATACCTTTCTTTTTCTTTTCTTTTTTTTTTTTTTTAATATTCTTACAAAAGCAATGTTCTATTCAGCCTGCCATTATGCTAAAAGCTTTTCCTTGGAATACAATAGCTACTCTCAGAAAAAAGATTTACATGGGGTCCCGAGGGTGTAATGAGCTACCACGCAGCACCTGCCTCGGGTTGGGAGTTGTCACTTGTAAGTGTTTTTAAATTAGAAAGGAGTGGAAAAATACACAGTTACAGAATTCCCCTTTTGGCTTCTTGGCAAATCATTTTCCACTCTCTCTGGCCTTTGTTTCTTTCTGAGACTCCTGATCAGGTGCGAAGAGAAGAGCTTTCCATTTTGAAGAGCTGGAAGTAACAACAGTGGTTGGTCTCAGGAAAACAGAAACTCAGGTGAACTGCAAAACTCTCATTCTGAATGTTTCTGTTTTTGTACCTCCCAGAGGCATATGGGACAAGTATCACTATGGAATTACTGAATTTTAGAGCTTAACAATCCATGAAGACTTATCGGGTCCAGATTTCTCAATTGCTGATGAGAGATTGGGCTGAGGGACATGAGCTGAACTATCTAGGAAACCTATCTAGTTGGTGGTGGCAGAGGCAGTTCTAGACCTGCGCCTCTGGTCTCCATCTCTTGGCAATCTTTTTTTTTCTGGAAAGTGATGCTTTTGACAAATAGTAGAGCTAAAAAAAAAAAAAACTAACTTCAAGAGCATAATGATTTCTCTCCATAGAAATCTTTAATAAAAGGAATTAGAGAAACTGAACTGTGCCCTTTTCTTGCCTTGGGATTTCCATCTCTTCAGGCAAACAGGGCTAAAGATATTAGGAATACATAGATAGGTAGTATTTAGTGTTTGTCATTGAGGTACTCATAGACTACAGGGTGTGTGTGTGTGTGTGTGTGTGTGTGTGTGTGTGATGTTAAGCAGGTTATTATAATACAGAAAGTTTTAACAGAACCGGGGTGAAACTAAGTTCAGTTGAAGCACAGAGAAGAGAGGATATATCTGCATGGTAAAATCAAAGGGAGACTTTTACCCACCATGGTCCCCTGTATAAACTCCACGTGACCGGTGATCTTGTACTGACACAGCTTTGCGTTGAAAGAAAGCTCAGTTGGCAATCCAAAAACTATTCGAAGAACAGTTTGACCCTTTCTTGAGAATTCATGAAAAGTAAAATATATAAAACACATCAAAACCATCTTAAATTTGTTTTTCCTCATTTTTCTCACTGTTGTTGATCCGCCCGCATGTAAATAGTGACTCACCACAATCCTACCCTCTTCAGACACAAACCCTCAAACCATGTGACATCTAGATATGTTGAATATCTCCTTTCTGCTTTCCACTTTGGCTGAGTCACTCTAGTAATAAGAAGGTAGTTATCCTTCTTCCTTCCAAGGCTGGTTGAAAGTGAAGGGAAAGATTGTAAAACCTTAAAGGTAGTTAAATAGCTTGGCTTACACCCTATCATGTAAATATTTTACTCTTATAGAGTTTTACATGATATCATTTGGTCCTCATAATTACCTTATGAATTAAGAAAGACAGTAATTGTTACAACTATTTTATGGATGATAAAATTGAGATTCAGTGTAAATGACATTGATTTACACTTGAAGTCAGACTTCTCTATGCAGAGAAATGGGGGAAGTGTCTTTTCAAGAAGAAACATAGCATATGCAGAGGCAAGGAGACCTGGACATGGTGCTTTGAAAATCTCAGGGTGGCTGGGTGTGGTGGTTCATGCCTGTAATCCCAGCACTTTGGGACGCTGAGGTGGATGGATCATTTGAAGTCAGGAGTTCAAGACCAGCCTGGACAACATGGTGAAAAAAAAAAAAAAAGAGCCAGATGTGGTGGTGCATGCCTATAATCCCAGCTGCTCAGGAGGCCAAGGTGGGAGAATTCCCTGAACTCAGACAGTGGAGGTTACAATGAGCCGAGATCATGCCACTACACTTCAGCCTGGATGACAGAATGAGACCCTGTCTCAAAAAAAAAAAAAAAAAAAAAAGGAAAAGAAAAAAAGAAATCTCAGGGTGCCAGGACTACAGAATTGTGGATTGAGTATGGGGACAGCAGATAAAGTGAGAAAAGTAAGTTGGACTAAATGATAAGTGGCCTTCTTTTTCATGTTAAAAAGTTTTTATTGAAGGCAATTATGAGCTAATCGGATGTTATTTAAAGCAGAGAAATGAGAAGATCAGATGTGTCTTGGAGGAAAGTTTTGTGGCAGTAATGTAGAAGAAAATCTAGGGTAAGGATAGAGGTATCATGGAGTCCAGCACAGAGGAACTCTTAAGCATTTATGTCTTAGATTTACTGGGGTTCAAATATTGGCTCTGCCATTTGTTAGCTTTATGACCTTGGAGAACATGCTTAAGCACTTTGAGCCGTGGTTTCCTCATATATAAGTTGTGGATAATAGTACTTATATACTATTCATAGAGGAATTAGGAGATTGTAAAGGGCTTAGAGGGGTGCCTCCCACACAGTGAGTGTTCAAGAAATGCTAGCAATTGTTGGTCAACTGTGTGGGTGATGAGGTTTCAAAGGAAGATGGGTCTAGGGAAATGGGAGGGATGGGCCTAAATTCAAGAGCTGTGTCTCAGAAGTAAGAGATACTTGGTGACTAGCTGAGAGTAGGGATGAAGGGTAAGGAGTTGAAATGTTAATATTTCCACTTTTGTTGGCGAGTGGATAGTTGAATGCCAACAAAAGAATATACGAAAAAGGTAAGAGTGTCATGGGAGGATAACGAGTTTGGTTTTGGAAATATACATTTTCAGAGGCCTGAAAATTGTATAAGAACTAAGGCTAAACATAATTATAAAGCAATATGCTATAAAATGTAATGTATTTTAGAGAGAAATAAAACAAATTTTGTACTAACTGACAGATTTTCTCAATTAGCAAGGATATCAGAGTTGACTCTATGCGGTTATTACAGCAGAAACATGTAGTGCATTTCATCAGAATCAGTCCCAGAACAGTCTATCCTACAAATGTGTTCATGTGATATAATGATTTACATGTTTTAAGGTAATTAACCATTTATAAAACATTTACATATGACTAATACCTCACAGCAACCCTGTGAGGTAAAAAAAAAAAAAAAAAAAAAGAATTGGATTTATTATCTCCACGTTTAGATGATGAAATTGAGACCTGAGAAAGACATATAATAAGTAGGAGCTAGAGCTTGGGTTTAAATAAAAACTGAATTCTAAACCCCATGATCTTAACTCCTGTAGTCGACTGCCTCTTTCAGCTGTGCAATAATGAGGGAAAATCCTTCATCTTCAAGATACAATCACTCATATGTCAGAATAATTGTTTATACTACAAATAATATATTCTAGGCTTCTCCAATGGTCATTTAAACACTAATAACCCTTCTAATTTTAGTAAAATCTAAATATTACTGTCTTTACAAGACTTCGCATGCTTTTCCCACCTGTATCTAAAATGCTTCAACCCCACTAACCTTCTTTTTGTTTCTTGAACACAGCACCCTCACCACTTTTCCTGAGTCTCTGTATTTGCTATTTCCTCTGTCTCTAACACTTTTTCTCCATAGCTTTGCATGGTTGATTTCTCCTTGTCATATAGTATCCAAGCTCAGGTCAAGGAAGTCTTCCTGGATCATCCTGTCTAAAGTTCCTTCACTCCTAATCTCTTTATCACATGACCTTGTTATTTTTTTATTCATTGCCTCTATGACAGAGCTCCATGAAAGCACAGACTATATTCTGTGTTTTTTCACCATTCTATGTCTTGTAACTAACACAGTCTCTGCACAAAGCAGGTGCACGATACATGTTTATTCAACAAGTAAGTGAAATCCGTGCACCTGTTCTTGCTCCCGCCTACCATGCAGGGCCTTTCACCTTTCTTGAAAAGTTACTTCTTATCTGGGTATTTCTTGGGTCTTCAAGGGTAGCCACAAATGTACTCATAAAGCAGCTGTTGGCTACGGTCTCCACTTATGGGCCACTTCATTGTTTTCCTGATGCTTGGACTTCTCTTCATAGTTGTTTGTCATCCTTGCAGTCTGGAAAAGGAGTTTTGCCATTGCTGTGTTTTCAGAGAGCTACTGGATTCCATGTAAAGGTAGGGGAATAGCCTTCTTCAAAACTGTGCCACACATCCACACTACTCCAAATGGTATGAGTCTCCCCACGTTTCTGGTGAAAACAGCTTTATCATCACAGGCTGGATGAGGATGAGAGAAACCCCATGCCTACAAGATTCATATGCCTTTCTCTTTCAGGATTCTTATACCCAAGGCATAAAAAACACAACCAATGTTTCTCTTTCAGGATCCTTGCACCTGAGGCAGAAAAACACAACCAATTTGTCTTCCATACCTATTAACACATGTCCTGAGGACTGGGTAAATAGCAACCTTGTCAATTCCCCAAACTTAGGATACAAGGTTGTGCTAGCCAGGCATGATCATGAGTTTGCTATTAAGATTCCCAATAAAATATGTGGTTTTCATAAAACAAAACAATACAATTATTCATGTATATTTACATGTGTAGAAAAAGTATAAAACCACGCTAAATGAAAGCTACCACCAGATTAACATAGTGATTCCATCTGAGGAAGGAGGAAGCAGAAAGGGAAAGCAAAATGTGTCCTAAATCTAATCTATTGGTGAGCGTGTGTTTCTTAAGGAAAATCAGTTCTAAAGAAAATATGGAAAAATGTTAACGACTTTAAACATAGGTGTCTGTCAGATTATTTTCTGTCTCCAACTATTTTTATGTTTCATTTCTAAAATTAAAAAAATTAAAAAGTGCCAACATGTCATCCTTGGCTAAAAAATGCATTAATTAGTTAGAAATGTGAAAATAACTCTGCATTCCTCCTATGACTACTCCTCAATTACTGTTAATAGTTTTATGTTTATCCTTTAATATACAAATGCATGCACACACATATATGCACATTCACACGCTGATGCATAAATACACATGTATAGAGCCTTAAAATTTAGGTAAAATGTACTTAAATTGGTCTTTTTGACAACTGAAGTCTATGACTTCCTTTGGAAGTCCAAATCTCTGTCCCGTTAATTCTGAGGCTTGACAGCCTCACCAGATTCTGTGCTCTCACTTTACACTCCCACAAAAATATGAGATTATTTTCCTTCGTGGCTGAGTCAATAATTTTATCTGTCTTCTGCATTTTTATACTTACTAATTAAAAAAATTTTTTAATTTAAATATTTTTTATTTTTAAAAATTTTGGTGGGTACATAGTAGGTGTATATTATATTTATGGTGCACATAGTAGGTGTATATATTTATAGTGAGATGTTTTGATACAGGCATGCAATGTGAAATAAGCACATCATGAACAATGGAATATCCATCCCCTCAAGCATTTATCCTCTGGGTTACAAATAATCCAGTTACACTGTTTAAGTTTGTAAATGTTCCCTTGTCTTCAATTTTTTTTGGAGAGTTAGAGAAGGACTGGAGTTAGTTCTTTAAATATTTGGTAGAATTTACCAGCAAAGCCATCAGATCGTTTTTTGTTGGGAGTCTTTTGATTACAGATTCAATCTCCTTACTTGCTATTGGTCTGTTAATATTTTCTGTGTCTTCATGATTCAGTCTTGGTAGGTGTATGTTTCTAGGAATGTTTTCATTTCTTTTGGGTTATCTAATATGTTGCCACATGATTGTTCATAGTAGTCTCATGATCCTTTGTATTTCTGTGGTAACCGTGGTAATGCCTCTTGTTTATAATTTTATTTCAACCTCCTCTCTTTTTCTCTTACTTAGTTTAGCTAAAGGTTTGTCAATTTTGTTTATCTTTTTGAACTCTTAATTTTATTGATCCGGAGATTCTGGGTGGGCCATTTGGCATGATGCACAGGTAGACTTCCTGTTGCAGTCCTTGGGCAGGTCGCTAGTTCCAGGGTCAGCAGGTGAGCGGATCTGAGCCTGGACTCGCTGAGGTGAGTCTACAGCTAGGGTCTGCTGGAGGTGGCCCTGAATTCTAGGTCTCTAAGGATCAGCCTGGTGCAGGGGGCCACTGGGGTGGACCGGTTCACTGGATCTCAGGGGACTGGCTTGGAGCTTGGGTTCTCAGGGGCTGAATAAACACCTCTTCTGAGATGGGGTTGGACTGTGGGTCTGCTGAGGCATGGAGCCATGGGTGCCAGCCTAGAGCTGGCAAAAGCATTTGTATTTGCTTCTGTTAGTCAACCGAGAGTGCTAGCAAATTGGGATGACCATATTCTCTACCACGGATATTTGGGATCACATATGAGTCATAAGTTCAAACATATGTAAAGATTCGCTTATCATTATAAATTCCCAGGGAAAATTTGACATAAAAAGTTGTTCCTGTGCTCCCCTTCTGTGAATTAGGAGTAAAGACCAGGGATTTCCTACTGGATGTCCTGCCATGGGTGGGCCCCGTGCTTCAGTCCCAGTTCCCTGTGTCCCTTGCAGCCCTCAAAGCAGAAGCTCAAAGTCTTCAAGGCTTTGTTGAAACCTCGGCGGGAGAAACATGCTCTGATGCTTGCTTATTTTCCAAGTGGTTTTTTTTTTTTTTTTGGTTTCACTTTGTTTTTGGCACTTACAGATGTATTCTTTCAGACCAATTCAGCAATGCATCAAAAATGACTTTTGAATAAAAGAATTCAACATTTTTGTTTTTTGGTGGATTGTTCAGAGTATTTAGTCTATTATTCTGCAAAAAAATGGAAGTTCTTACCTCTTGATCTTTCCACTTTGCAGGCTACTTTTTTCCATTAGAAAGAAAAATGAGAGTCTATTTTTTGTTTGCTATAATGGATAATATGAATTTGAAGGTCTGTTTGTAATTCAAAATAGCATATCTGCTATTCTATGTTTAGAATTGACATTATTCCTGCTGAAAGAATACACTTTCTTTTATGATTCTTTTTTTTTTTCCTTAACAGACAGTAAGAATTTTAGTGAAGAAATATTTTGGAGTTTCTGAATTAAGATTCCAACTAAAACCTGGGTTTTCTCCAGGGATTCCTGCCTATTTTGTTTTTTGACATCATGAGTATCAACAGAAGAGTGTGATTTTTATTTTTATTTTTTTGCTTGTAAGATGACTAATTTACCCCGAGGCACCTCTTGTGTGTGACTTTAGTCACCTGTATCCAACATCAATGCCAGAAACCTCAAAAAGACAAGTTATCTGATACACCACACCCAGCTGTTCTGATCTATGAGACTTGCATGAGGTACCTTCAGTTGCAGAAGGAGCTTGTTCCTTTGCAGCTGATAGAAATTCTCTCCCTCCCAAGATGGAAATTCTTAATTGTAACTTGTGGGGTGGGTGTAATTAGAGTAATTTGGACAGTAAGTAATTCTCAGCAGAGCTGATCGATGTTTCCCACGCTCTCAAAAATCAGGATAGAGTAAGGTAGTAGAACCCAGAGATGGATCGTAGCTATTTTTCCATAGTGAAAGTTCATGAGCTAGTGGGATTCTTCATTTCTCTGTTAGAGGTAAGTGATGAGTGATTATGACCACAGGGACTTCCTCCTACCCCAAAACAAAACTTACACAGTCACATTCAAGCCAGATTACAGAATGCTGAGATTGTATTGTACTCCCACTTCTTTCTTCTTGAAAGTAGGGATTAGATTTACTAGAGGAAAACCGATGTGAATGATGTGGCAGTTTCCAGTTTGTTGATGGTGTTTTTCCTACTGCCATTCTCTCAAAGTTGTAGAAAGGAATTTGTTTGGCCAGACAGGCGATTGTCAATAGGAGCCTCTTGAGGAGGTAGCTGGGAGCTCACTTCACTGATTCCCCTCACCAGAGAGATTCAGGAACACAGGTTATGAGCTGAGTCATTGGGCAGATTAACTGCCCAAAATGTGATAATTAAAATGTATGTCCATGAGCCACCTTGGTAATGATTGGGTGATCGAATTCTCCCCTTACTGCGCAGTGTTGCCTTTCCTGGCAACAGATGATCGCATTAAGAGCTTGCATGCTGCAGCTCAGAGGGAATTGGTGTTACCCCAGTGTCCTATGTGTATCTTCCCTGCAGCTGATTTTCTGTGGCTCATTGAGCATCAAGTCCAGGTGGCAGCTGTGGATTTTGACGTCCCAGAATTTTATAGGGCAAGGGCATTCTCAACATGTAGTGATGCACATCCCGTTAGGAAGTGGCTATTCATGAAACTGACAGGGTAAAGTCCTAATTAGAAAGACCAGCAGGGCTCTCTGTACCCCAGGATGCTTCAACAGAGCTGTCACTGTCTCCCCTCAGGCAGGATCATCGGGCTGAAACACTGAGCATAAAACATTTTGTTCAATGTTCAACAAAAATAACTCCCATTATTAGCAACATGACAAGTGAAAGGAAGACCTGCATGTCAAAAATAAAGGAGGTACACTTCGTTGTAAATAATGAGTGATTCTGAAAACTTTAAGCTGCTGGGGAAGCAGCTTTCAGCTTCTGGAAGGTGCTATTGGAAACCCACAGAGTAAAATGGGTACGCTTCTCTAGTTTTCAGCAGATGGGAGCTTAATTTGAGGGTTTTGGGAACACTTTAGTCATGGAAAGAAGTGGGGGACAACTGAATTTGAATCATGGATTATCTCAATATTTTGCAGGGCTTATTTCTTTGAGGCAAATTTTCTCAATCTTTAAAGTGGAGGGTTGTAAGCGACTGTCTTCTTTGTTAGGTATATAATGTAGTCTTGTTTATTCAGATTCTGAACTCTTTAGGAAAAAAAAAAAAAGAATTCCCACATAGCAAATTGCAGTCTAAGCACACTGACGCAAACAGCATTTATTCCTTATGATTAAAAAGAGATGCAGCCAGATGGTATGGCAGTTTCTTAAGTTGTTATGAAAAGCAAGAATCCTTATCTTAATTTCTTTTCAATCAGTAACAATTTCCAATTCACAAGGAAGAGAAAAGCGAAATAGAAACTGTCTTCCTTTGAAGGAAGCTGTGATGTAATGATTTGCTGGGCAACTTACATAGTTTAATTAAGCACTCTGATTAAATCAATATGTATCCAACAGTTCAGCCTGGCAATCAGCTTAATCTCATTAACTGTCGTTCAGACCCCAATAATTGATTAATAATACATTATCATTTATGAATTATTGACTTCAAGTTATTATAATTGTGCCTGCTTTGTTCATAACACCTGCTGCCACATGTCAATTATGAAATGCTCAAGCACTTTGTTGGAATAACTTTAGAGATAAAGCTGATGCAGTTTTTAAATGAAGCAGTACTATCTTTAGTTCAGAGCCGGTCAGAAGAGCTAGGCCTGTACTGTTCATTAAGTGAGAGCAGGCATTTAGCATTTTTTGAGGCTCAAAGAATTATAGGCAGGGTTGGAAGGCACCACACACAAGTTAGATGATGAGCCCTGCTAAATGAGATGGGTGATATCGGAATCATAAACCTCTAGATCCTTACTGCCAGTAGATTCTGCTTATTGAGGGTATCTGAATATATATTAAATAGGTATCATTCCTGCTCTCCCTCCTGGTGCTTACAGTCTATCTTTGAGGTTTGGATATGCCCAATTTGAGAATTCTAGCTGAAAGATCAGACCTCTCCTGGATATAGGTGGGATGGGAAGGAGCTATTCACAGAAATGGCCTCTCCCTCTGACAGAGGCCTTTGGCCAAAGAAGAGGAGTTACCGCACCTAAACCAGGATAGTCTGTTTCGTGTTACTTAATTCACCTAGTCCTGTTTAGTTATTTTTTCTGGCCAGTAAGATCTTGCTTTAGAGTACCAGCCTGGTCTATGCTGAGAGAGCTGGGAATAAATCCACATTAAAAAAAAAAAAAAAGAAGGGCATGGTGTCCCCATGGCCAGCCTGGTTATGGCAGCACAGTGAATTCTTGCTTGATACTCAAAAGAAGGATGAAATTTAAGGAGCAGGAACCAATGGGAGGAGTTCCATGGCCCCTTCCTCCATGTTGAGTCTCTTTGCACAGGCATTTGTGAAGGACCTGGGCTTAATTTTATTGAAGACACCTTGGGAAGCATCATTATCACCACTTCTGGTTCTATAGCCCAAGAGGAACCCTTCACTCAGGAATGAATTGGAGCTCCCATAACGGCTGGCTTTCCTGAGAGATTGCTTCCCCTTTGATCCTGAGCACCTCGCTCAGAAACCAGCAGTGTAGGAAGTAAGATCTGATCTTCAGGCTCCATCTTTTCTTGTTGTGAATTCCATGAAAAGCCATGTTTTCAAGGGCGTGTTTTCTGGGAAAGAAGGCATTCTGATAGAGTTGTAAAACATGGGCTTGTCATCAGACTTGGATTGGAAATCTGGGTTTTCTGAATTTTGGAAAGTGGCTTAAACTGTCTGAGTTTCAGGTTCCTCATCTGTAAATGAGGATAATATTTCCACTCTTATAAGGTTGTGGTGAGGATTAATGAGGTAAGGTATATTTTTCTAACACAGTGTAAAGAGAGGGTGCTTGTTAAATGCTCATATGCATAATCTTTCACTACATCCTCCTTGTTTATTGCAAGCTGAAATGTAATTGACCATTTTATACAATGCCATTTTAACACTCAGGATAACCGCAGAGCCTTTCGAAGGGTGACACTCAAGTGGATAGACAAGCTACTCAAGAGTTGTAGCTCAGGTATAGGTTTTGGAGTCACCCTGATCTGCACTCAAATTTGGGCTTTCACAGTAGCTAGGTAGACTTGTAAAGGTATTGGGCAACCTCTTTGAGCCTTGGTTTCATCATCTGTAGAATGAAATATCTATAATATTGTCACATGCAACTATGGTAAAGCTTAAAGGAATTGGTGTATATGAAACAGTGCCAAGGACACAGTAGATGCTCAATAAAATATTAGTACTTTACTTTTCTTTTATTTCACATGGGAATACTATAGTTAGCACTTAACTCTAAAGTGGCACTGATTAAAGAGAAGGATATAGCTTTTCCCATTTGTAGTCTCAGAAAATACCAGAGGGGGGAAATAGCAAGCATTACAAAACATCCTGTCTCAGCCTAAAGCTCTCAGCAAAAAAACCTTATTTATATTTGGCACACCCAGTTAAAGACAGCTTTCAGCAAAGACTAAAGACTGAAGCACTATCTCATGTATGCTGTTCAAATGAACCCAAATGTACCTGACTTTTGCTTGGGCAAATTCATTTCCTTCTATTCCTTACCGATTTCTTGACTCCTAGCTTGTCTACCAAAGACAGACCCATGAAGGATGCCTAACAGGGTCCCATTACAGTAATGCAAAAAGTTTAGTAGAAATTACAGGGGAGAAGTGTCCTGTCTTAATACATTGAACAGCTGTTTCTGAGTTGAAATAAATCCCAGCTCATCTTGGAGTGAAAGGCTCTTCCAGAGGCCCTGAATGATTCCTTAGAACTTTGAGTTGTGCTTGATTCATTTTTGTTGGATTCCTCCTCTTTCTCTCACACCCAGCTTATACTAAAGAACCACACCCACTTATGCAGTGGGTGGACAGGCACATGCCGTCAATCGCAGGAGTGAACAGAGTGGTTTCAGGAGCCTGACGGCCCTGGTTCTCATGCCTCCTCTGCCGCTTGGTAATTTGAGCATCTGCCTCCTCCTCTGAGAAACCCAGAGGTCAGTCATAGCGGAGGTGACCCCGCTTCAGAGGATTAGCAATCAGTGGGTCCCTTGACTTTCTGCAGGCCACCAAAATAATACTCTTCCTGTCTGCCTAGATTTTATCTGTGAGGTGGAGGAGCAAATTCATGGTAAGGAGAAAACGGGTCAGAGGGTCTGAAGATGACAAAAGCACATTTTCCATCATACTCTGACTCTTGTCTTCCTCAGCTGTGCTGATAGCACTCGTCTGAGCTCTACTTTGTGAATCTCCATTTGTTCAAGTCGCTGTGTATCCTTTTTTCTGATCTCAGCTGAGCACTTGGTCTTGATCCTGGACCTCCTGCTTTTCCCTCAGAACAGGAGACTGAATCCTGCCAGGCTGATGCTGTCCTGCGAGAAGCAGTGCTCACGTGTAGGATGATGGTGGAAGCTTGTACTGGGACTTTCAGGGCTATGAGCTGTCCTGTGAACAAACAGAAGACTTCGGCTTCCACGACCGCCAGTCTAGCATCGTCCCCTCTTGCCATAGTCCTTCACAGCATTTATAAACATGCAATTTGGTATTCCTTGCCTCTCATCTGTTTCCGGCTTCTTCCTCTCCATCCTTTCTTCCAAAGGGATTTGCATAAAGGCAGGCTGTCAATACTGTTCTTAAAGGAAGTGTCTACAAAACACTTTGAATCGACCTAGTTTCTAGCTCATCTATTTCCATAGCAACCAATCATGATGTCACAAACAGAGGGGGATGACTTGAGGTGGGAATTAGGTGGCAAGAGAGCAGATGGGCTTTTGTAAAGCAAGAAAAGGAAAACAATATCCTCTCTGCGCAGAGATTTCCTTGGTAATAAAGAGCGAGGGAGAGATAAATAAAGAAGCAATGAGAGAAAGGAAGAATCCTTTCCAAATAGCATAGGAGAAATTAGGAGTGAAAATTAGCAACACTTGTGAGCAATGCTTGTTTCCTTTCAGCCAGTATGAATGATGAATCTGTGCCACTCCCTTGGGATGATGAGCAACATGCACAATGAGGAAACAAAACTTTGAGAGGCTAAAGAATTTGCCAGGGCTGTGAAGCAAGTCACAGACTAGCTTTGGGAGGAGGATTGAGTTGATATTGATAACGAAATAGAACAGGAATTGACAAACTTTTTCTGTAAAGGGCCAGATAGTAAATATTTTAGACTTCATGGGCCAGATGATCTCTTTTTCAACTGCTCAGCTTGGACTTTGTCACACAAAAGCAAGCACAGACAATAAACAAATGGGTATAGTCGTGTTCCAATAAAGCTTTATTTAGAAAATAGGAATGGGCCAGATGTGGCCCATGGCATTCTTGAAGTGAAGGGCTATAGAATATAAGTTTCACATTTAAATGGGAAGATCCTTGATAGTTGTATGGACCCCAGATGCACTCCTGAGTCTTCTGGACCGTGTATTACAGCGTCATGAGTGAAAAGAATAGATGGGTACTGAGGTCCCACCTTCTTCATTTATTCAACAATAAATGAATAAATTTATTGTGAATCTGCTTAATGAAATATTTTTTTCTGGGTGTTGGGAATACAGCAGTACATGAATGTCATCAAAAGTTTTATGTCCTAATTAGCTGTATAGCTTGGGCAAACCATTAACCCAAAGTCAACCCCAACTTTCTCTCTTGGAGATGTGATTTTTTAAAATCATGAGTCACATTATATATACAGAACAATTTATGTAGAGCATAAAAATAATCAAATTTCTGTTTGCCCACTATCTGTGTTAACATAAAGTAGAACATTGTCACTACTGTGTCTCTCCCAGGTCTCGTTATCCTTCTCTTGTCTTTGGAATACGGTGTTATTTCCTTTTTTGTCTGTTTTTTGATTTAATCATATAAATGTTTTATTAAAAATACATAGCTTAATTTTGCTTCTGATGTTTTAAATTATATGAGCCATAATGTAGTATTATCCTTTGACATGTATCTTTCTCAAAGTGTTTTTTGTTTTTAACATCCACACAGATGTGTGTAGCTATTAATAAAACCTGGGTCCAAAGACCACTAGGGCCAGATGTGTAGTCAAGCAATGTTAGAGTTATTAACTTGCTGCAGCAATAGAGAATGGTGAATCACTGAGCCTTTCAAAGGGGAGTTATGGGAGGGTATTTGAAGGGTAGAGTCGATCATAGATTTTTTTTGGCAGGGATTGGTAAGGATTTGTAAGCCAGGAGTTGCTGGAATTGTCAGTGGGTTTATCTTTAGAATGCACAAATCCATGTAGAGGTCAGTTTGTTTGTGGTTTTATTTTAGGATATATGGATGTGAATGAAGTGGTGTTATATGATCTGTGATGTATGTTGTAGCTGAGTTGGCCATAGTTGATTTTTCTTGTGAGTCTGGGTGAATTTTATATATGTTGATGAAATTATCAGTTTTCCCCTTACAGCCTTGCTACCAGCAAGGGCATTAAAACAAACAAACAATTTAACTTTATCACTATTGTTTATCTTCATTGCTGTATAATATTCCATTGTATGAACAGACTGACATTTACTTATCCAATCTACTTTTGATAACATCTTAATTATTTCTGAATATTTGCCATTACAAGGGATGCTGCTATGATGTGATTAAAGGTTTCTCCTAATCGAGAATGTAGTAGAAGGGAATCATAGTATCTAGGAGTAGGCAGATGTTTAACTTTACTAGGGAAAGTAGGCAGATGTTTAACTTTACTAGGGAACATTGCACTGGTTTCTGAAGTCATTATACAAAGTTAACTTCCTGCCAGTTGTGAATGAGAGTTACTCTACATCCTGGCTAAGTTTCTAATTTTTGCCAGTCTAATGAGTATGTGATGGTATCTCATTAAAGTTTTAGTTGGCATTTCTTTGATAATAAATAAGGTAGAACATTTTCTCAGCTATTTCTTTGGCCCTTTGGATTTCCTCTTTTGTGATGTTTCTGTTCATCTCCTCCCCCTACCCCCACATTTTGCTATTGGTTTCTCTTTCTCTTACAATGTATATGGAATCCTTCTGGCTACTGACGTATAATACCGTTTCTGACATAAATCATGCTTTCATAGACATGTGGGTCTATTTCTGTTGTCTTCGTTCTGATTCATGTTTTATTTGCCCTTCTCTGCACTCCTATAATACTAGTTTGATGTCTATCATTTTAAATAAATTCTGATATCTTGTAGGGGAGTCTTGTACTTTGTTTTGCCTTTTTGGTAGTTTTTTTTTTTTTGTTTTTTTGTTTGTTTTTGTTTTTTGAGACAGAGTCTTACTCTGTCACCCAGCCTGGAGTTCAGTGATGCCAGCTCGGCTCACTGCAAACTTCACCTCCCAGGTTCAAATGATTCTCCTGTTTCAGCCTCCCTAGTAGCTGGGATTACAGGCACCTGCCACCACACCTGGCTAATTTTTATACTTTTAGTAGAGATGGGGTTTCACCATGTTGGCCAGGCTGGTCTTAAACTCCTGACCTCAGGTGGATCCACCTGCTTTGGCCTCCCAAAGTGCTGGGATTACAGGCGTGAGCCACCACACCCAGCCTCTTTGGTAGTATTTTAACTATTCTCCGTCTCTTTCACTTCTAAATAAATTTTGGTATAAGCTTGTCTACTTTAAAAACAAAAATACAAAATGTCTATTGAAATTTTCATTGAAATTTTCTTGAAATGATATACCTATTAGGGAAAAGATGCTTCTCTCCAAGGTTTTGAGAACATGTTATATTTCCCCATTTAGGTAAGATTCTTCAATTGTTTTCATAAAGTTTTCTCTTTTTTTTTTTGGTATAAAGAGCTTGCTTTCACATCATATTTTTATTCTTGGATAATTTATATTCTTGTGGGCTATTATAAATGATATATTCTTTAATAATTTCTTTTAAAAATGATCGTTACTGGTATAGAAAAATGTGATGAACTTTTCTTTCTTTTTTTCTTGAGGCAGAGTCTTCCTCTGTCACCAGCCTGGTGCAATCATAGCTCACTGTAACCTCTGCCTCCTGGGTTCAAGTGGTTCTTCTGCCTCAACCTCCAGAGTAGCTAGGACTACAGGAGCACGCACTATGCCCGGCTAAATTTTGTATTTTTAGTAGAGATGGGGTTTCACCATGTTGGTCAGGATAGAATGGTTTTGATCCCTTGATCTCATGATCTACCTGCCTTGGCCTCCCAAACTGCTGGGATTACAGGTGTGAGCCACTGCACCCAGCCGGATTTTTCTATATTTATTTTGTATTTTAAGATGGAATACTTTTAAAATTTAAAGAATTTTTGCAAAACTTTAGAATTTTATGCTGATATGTCATTTGCAACTGACAGGTTTTCTTCCCTTTGCTTCTATCTTTGTTTTCTCTTTTTTTATGATTCAGAACAATGCTTATTAGAAATGGTGATAGCATTTTTATATTGTCTCTGATCTTCAAAGAAATGCTCTTAATATCTTACCATTAAGTATGACATTTACTGAAGGTGTGTGTGTGTATGTGTCTGTATTCATTTATGAGGCTAAGGATGTGCCTTTCTATTCCCCATTTGCTAAAAGATTTTTAACATGAATGGATGTTGAATTTTATTATATGCTTCTTCCCACATCTATTGTAATTATCAGATAGTTTTTCTCCTTTAATCTGCTATTGAGATAATCACATTAATTGATTTTATAATATTACGCTATGCACGCAGTTCTGGAATAAATCCATTTGTCATCATATATTATCTTTTTTTTTTACATAGCTTGATTAAATTTGCTTTTACTTTTTTTAGGACTTGCATATATATTTATGATTGTGAAAGGCTTGTAATTTTCTTTCTTTTAGTTTTAAATTCTCTGAAGAGTTTGTGTAACATTAATAACATTAGAATGAGGTCTTCCTTCTAGGTTTGGGAGAATTTGCCTCTATAGTTCTGGTGCTTTCTTGTGAGAACTTTTAACCTATTAATTAAATTTCGTTATTGACTAAATAATGTTTTCTGGTTTTCTTTTTATTATTGAGACAAGTTGGACAAGTTATCTTTATTTTTTTCTGTAATGTTTCTATTTAAGTGTCAACCTTGACTATATATTGTTCAAGTTCTTCAGCTTGTGTAATTATGTCTTTATTTGAATTCTTAATGTTGTTTATTCATACCTTATTCTTTTTTGATATAAAAATTTTAGAGAGGCTGGGCATGGTGGCTTATGCCTGTAATCCCAGCACTGAGGGAGGCTGATCACCAGAGATCAGGGGTTTGAGACCAGGCTGGCCAGCATGGTGAAACCCCATCTCTATTAAAAATACAAAAAAAAAAAAATTAACTGGGCGTGGTGGTAGGTGTCTGTAATTTCAGCTACTTGGGAGGCTGAGGCAGGATAATTTTTTGAACTTAGGAGGTGGAGGTTGCAGTGAGTTGAGATCATGCCACTGCATTCCAGCCTTGGTGATGGAGTGAGACTCTGTCTCAAAAAAAAAATTCAGAGAATTTGTTTCCCTTTAAATGCCGCTTTACCTCTATAACAGTGGCTTTTCTATGTGATATTTTTGTTTTCTGTCAGTACTAACTTTTTTCTAATATGCATTCTTGTTCATTTTTTAACCCATGAATTGTTTAATACTTTCTTTAAAATTTTCAAATGTGAAGTTTTTCTGGTTATTTAATGTTGATTGTAAATTAATTTTATTGTAAACAGAGAATGTCATCTGCCTGTTACCCATCCTTTGATAATTGTTAAGGCTATCTTTATGGCTTAGTGTATGGCTAAGTGTTGTAAATACCTTGTGTGCATGAAAGGAATGTATATTTTCCAGCTGTTGAGTGCATTGTTCAATATAGCTGATTTAGGTGAAACATATTTATCTGTGCTGTTTGAATCCCCTATATTTTTATTGACTTCTTTTTTTGACAGTTTAATCTGTCCATTTGAGAGAACTGTGTTAAATCTTCCACTACAACAATAGATTTGATAATTTTTCTTGTTTAGTAAAGATTTTCTTTACCTATTTTGAGACTATGATGTTAGCTGCATATGAATTTACAATTATTGTACTGTGTTTTTCTAATTAATTGAAACATTGATCATTATGTAGTGATTTTGTTTGCCTTAAGTGCCTTAAAGGGCACTTTGAATTAATATTTATGCTTTTGAGGGGTTTCAGCATTTCACTTGCTTCTGTGGGAAGGTTGAATGAGGGCATCTTATCCACCATGGTTTTAGAAGTGGAAGAGTCTATTTAATGAATATTTTTCATGTCTTATTCTTAGGGTGGCTGTGGGGATCAAGAAAATAATATATGACACATAAAGTGCTTGACTTTTCCATAATTATGTAAATACCCAAATAACATTTCCAACTGATGCAAAATGTGTCAGGGAGAGTCATATTTTGAAAAAAAATTTTGATGGGGACTGGTATATATCCCTGGTATATCTATTTCCAATAGAGTATATCTTTGGAGGCCTATTTTTAATGTCAGTTGTTCCAGCTGGTTTTTATTTGTAGTATTGCATTACTAGTATGCTTTATGAATATTGATTGTAAGGTGACTATTTACTTGGAACTGCATTTGGGGAACACTTGATAACTTGGGTTAAGTGATATTCCTGAGAGAACTTCTTCTGCTAGTCACCCAGAGGCATGCTCAACACAGGTCCAGTTTAAGTTAAATTCTTCATGACTATCAAACCACCTCAGTAGTGTGCATTTGTAGTGAAAACCAGCTTGGGGGTATACATGGATACTTTCCCAGAGTAGCGCTAGCGTCAAGACGAGCAAGTTTTCTTGCTGCTCCCTTTGCAACAGCGATTTGTTTCTCGTTCACTTTTCTATGCGGCTTTCTTGAGTACCAGCCTTTTGCAGTGGTCTATCAAATTTCCCAATGTGGCCAAGCTTTGGGCTGCTTTTCCTATTTCCTGGGACCTGTGCAGTTGTCAAACCAAAACTCAGATTCTCTAGGGGTTGGCGGGAAACTCTCAGGTTCAAAGATGACTTCAATAGTCACTTATTCCCCAAATTTTTGTTTTTACTTTACTTTGGAGCATAGCACATTTTCTTTCTTAGGCCAGCATAGTGATTTTTTTTTTTTATGTTTTATTGAACATTTCAGTGGCTTCTGTGGAAAGGTTGAGTGAGGGCATCTCATCCACCATGTTGGTAGAAGTGGAAGAGTCTATTTAATAAACATTTTTCGTGTCTTACTCTTAGGGTTGCTGTGGGGATCAAGAAAATAGTATATGACACATGAAGTTCTTGGCTTTTCCATAATTATGTAAATACCCAAATAACATTTCCAATTGAGGCAAAACATGTCAGGGAGAGTCATACTTTGAAAAGAAAAACACAAAGCAAATCAATCAACTTCATTCTGAGGTGGCTGTATAAGCCTCAGTATTGTGCATTGTCATGTTAAATAACTAAATATAAATGGTCCATCCATTATCAGGAGAGATAATCATTTCATTGGCAGATTATGTTAAGGGCAATTTGACTAGAGAAAAGGGCATTGAAAATTAAATAACTGCCAGTACAAAATCCTGCGTGCCCTTTGGTGCTAAATGTGGTTTAAATTGTCTTAGGGTTTAAATGTAACATTCCTCATATTCAGGTATAGACAATCTAAAATAATAATTCCTCCGACTCCACCTTGCTTGACAACCTCTATATTCAACACTGTCAGTGACTTCTGAAACTGTCCTTTTACCCTACTAAGGTCATGGACCATTGGTGCTCAGTTTTGCACCGTATTTTGCAAACTTAATGGAATTACTACTGACCTCTCTTCATGGTGTCTTTCCTTTTCTCTGTGCAGTCTGGCATGCCATGCTTTTTGGAAGGGATGTAATTTACTAAGTATTAACCTATATCTTGCACTGCTGTACATCCCAGAACCCCAGTTAATGAATGGTGATGTGCCCAGAGAAGATCATCAATAATTTTTACAGTGAGATGTTTTATGTGCTATGAGAAAAAACAGAATCATAAGCATGTCTCATTCAACCATTTATTTGCTAATTTAAAAATAACTTTAGTGTCAGGTACTGGGCTAGATACTAGGGGTACAGTGATGACTAAGAGAGTCCTCATCCTTAAAGAATTAATGATTTTCTTAGCAGGAAATATACAAACAAATGGAATGTGTAAGTGTTGTAAGCACTATGATAGAAGCAAATTAGAGATAAAGCGTAAAGAAGGGAGCTTAAAACTATACCTGGGAGTGAAGGGAGGAAGTCAGATGAGACTTAAAAGAGCAAGTGATGCCAGCGCTAAGGGATGGAAGCTGCGTAGGTAGGTGTTTCCCAGTATAGTGGAGTAGACAAAGAGCCTTCTCTAGGCTGAGGAATCATAGTGAGTAAAGGTCCACTGATGTGAGGCAGCTGTGAACATCTCATAGCCTGCATTCATTCATTAGTTTATACATCATTCATTCAATCAGTTTGTATTGGCATCATCTAAATATCAGGGACAAAAATATACAGAGAGAGAGTTTGTGATTTTTTGACTTTTTGGGACTTTCACACTAATGGGAGACAGTCAATAAACTGTCCAGTTAACAATTAAGTGAATATTCACATAATATGATAGTAGCCATAAGAAAAAAGTAGGTCGTAGTAATAAAGAATGAGGTAGAATGGTAGTGGTAAATCATTCAGAACGGGATGACCACTTTGAAAAGACATTTAAGCCAATACCCCAACCACAAGCATTTGCCATTTGAGAAGGTGGGATGAAGTGGGGTGGAGTTTGGGAAACAGGGTTAGAAGAAGTGAAGCAACATGTTGCTAGCTCACTAGCATGTGAGAAGGCCATGCAGCAGGAATAAATTTGGTGTGTTTCAGGATTGGAAAGGAAGAGAGGATGACTGGAATAAAGTGGGCAAGGGAGAGAGTCGAAGTAAGTGACATTGGAGAGATAGACAGGGGACAGATCTTGGAGGGCATTATAGACCAGGCTATAATGGCCTGGTCTAAGTAGGTGCCTAAGCAGGAGTTTTCTTTCCATCTTGTAGTCAGTGGGGGATCTATAAAGGGTTTTTGGGTTTTAGAAATGTTATTCTTCCAACAGTGGGCAGGATAGGTTGGAGGCCTAGAGGACTAGAGAGAGAGGCAAGGAAAACATGAAGTGAATAGAAAATAATGAGTATAAATGGGAATTCTAGGGAGAAATGTGTGAAAAAAATACTTGGGCGAGAAAAGAGGAGGAATGGCAGATAACATCCATGGGCGATGAGTGGATGACAGCACCACTTTCCAAATCTCTAAATTCAGCAGAAGGAACTAGTTGTAGTAGGAAGGCAAATTTCTTACATGGGTAACTTTTGAGGTTTTAAGAGCCTGAGAGAGGAGAACAGCATGGAGTTGGGGAATGCAGTTCTATTTGGAGCTTACGGAGCAACCAGGACTTGAATTAAAGATGAATGCAGGTTTGGCAGGGCCTCTCCTTTTCTGTAACTTGCTAACTTACACGATAGGGAATCAGGTTTCACACACAGGGAGTCTTCACCTCTGCTGTCAGCCTGGCATTGTGATATTACCGAGTGGGCCAGTTCCACGGCCCATCTCTGCCAGCACAGCCATCTTCCAAGCCCCTGGCAAGGAGGGCATAGAACAGTTAATCTCCCCTTTTCCAGTTCTTAGTAACTCCTGGTTTATTTTCACCAGACAAAGTATTGGACTATACTGGAAATATAGGTTGCTGTTTTTTTTTCCAACAGGTTATATAGATCTCAGAATGGTACAGTCCGTGCACGTGGCGGGTGGTGAGAAGGGGGCACATGATCACTTCTTAATTTTTTCAATGTTCTCTCAAATCTCCTGCACTCAAGCCCCCAGATCCAGTACGTGCTCTCTTCTTCAGAAAATTCCAACCCTTCTTACATGAGCAGGAAGTTCTGTTCCCTTAGCCCCTCCTCTGTCTTCCAAATATGATCATGTAAGTTTTTAACAGACACTAAAGAACTTTTATAAAGGTTCAAATGAGAAGAGTGCAGCTCTGGTCTCAAACATGAAGGCAGATCGATGCTCTAATTCTCATTCATCCTCTCCATCAACAAGTAGCTGATTTCTTTCCTATTAGTTAGGAAGCCAGCACACTTTATTAAGGTAAACATTTTCCCATTTTGTTCAGGACAGCACAGTTTAGTCTCATAGACACAATGTATACCCTTTCAGTTTAGAAGATATTTTCCCTCCCTCTTGTGAAACAAGAAATGCAGAATTTCAGTCTATACCAGCCATCAGTGTCTCTCTCTTAGCCATCTAAAGTGAGTGAAAAACAGTTTCATTAAATTCTTTTTACTTATGTATTCACTTCTAAACATAAGTATGCATAGGAGAAGGGTATAGAGAATGATTTTCAGTTTATTCTACAATATAAATAAAATTGTCACATATTACGACAAAGCCAACTTAGGTGAGGATGCAAAAAAAGAGGTGATTCATTTCTTTGGCTAGAGGAGTTTGGCTGGTGGGAAACAAGGCAATGTGTATAGCTTTTTTTTTTTTTTTTTTTTTTGAGAAACTTGATTGTTAAGGGAAAGAGACCATTTGAGCAATAATTAGAGAGTATTCAGGAGGTATATGTTGCTTGCTGTTGTTGATTTTTTTACTTGTTTGTTTTGCTTACTGCTAGCAGCATTTGAGCAAGCTTCTTAAATGTCTGGCTGGAACAGAAGCCAGTCTTGAGATAAGAAAGGTCAGAAGTACGGCCAAGGCTGGTAACAACGGATGAAGTATCCAGAAGAAGCTAGGAGGGGGTAAGATTAGAATAGATTAATCATGAACTTCTATCCCTCAGCAGGAGGAAGAATGATGTTGTCTCCCATATCTTTTATTTTTTTTTCTTTTTGCACAGAGCATTATGAGGTCATCTGCCGATGGGGAACAAAATAGAAGGATTTGAGGGAAATAGTAAAAGTAGGAACAGTCATTAAGGGGAATGGAAGAAAAAACTGACCAGTGATACAGTAAAGAGTGACAGAGAGAGGCTGAAGAATCAGTGGCAGGGAAGACTATGGATTTCTGTGGCTTCAACGTATGTGGATGGGTACTTTTCTCCAGCAGTGACCGACAGTTCTGATGGAGCAGAGATAGTCAGTGTGTGGACTGACCCAATGTGGAGGGTGTGTATGACAAGGAAGTGGGAAAACTGGGGAATAAAAGAGGCTTAGGATGATAAACTCTTTGTTTTATGGAGTTAGAGCCCCAACTAAGCTCTTATCTGATAAATTGGTGGCATTCCAAACACTAGGTAATGATTTTGTTCTTGACACATGTTAGCCAGATATGTTGTCCTTTATTTAGTATGCTGAAGGTTACAACATCTCTGACTTATTCTCTGATAATAAAATGTCTTCTTTGGGTGTAGAAATTTTGGCCTGAAGGTAAATGTCTCCAAAAATTAGTTTAGTTTAGCTTATTTTAAAAAGTGACGAAAGCCACCTAAGAGACAATAAATCTTAAGCATATGTGCCCAGTAGAAGTGTTTGTATACGTGGTGTTTGCTTATGTTTTCCTTGAGGTATCAGCTGCTTTTTCTATACATGAACCATTGTGAGCATATGGCATTTTGAGGTGAGTCATAGGAAATTCAGCTGAGTTTGTTAATTGCCCAAAGAGACAGCTATAAAACTCAGAAAGGAATCAGAATGCATCTACAAATGAACCTTATACAGGTGTGGCTTGCCTAATTACCTGCTGATAGAAAAAGCACAGCTATTCTAATTTATTTACATCCCACTCTAATGATATGAGAATGCTCAGCAACTGTCAGATGGGGTGTGTTGGGTTTGTCCTCCTGAGTTGCTCCAGGCAGTGTGTTTTAAAGGAAATAAGAATATGGTTTAGTATCCTGGCTTCATAGTTATGTGGATCCCACGGCTACATGAGCAAGCTTTGTTTTTAAGCCTCTATTTTTCTCTTTCTTAAAAATGAAGCTCATAATAAATAATTTTCTGTCATTCTGAAGACCAGATGAGTCAACAGATATTTAAAGCAGAGAGCCTAGTTCCTGGTCCTATGAATATTTGTTTTTTCTCATTTCCCACCTGCTTCCCTCAACTATGAAACTTCTAGCTCCTAACATGGGAGATCGAGTTAATGCTTATTGTGATTCTTCTCCCACAACAAGGGCAAAACTGCAGGATCGAAATAACACAACTTAACAATTATAAATAAATTGAGAGAAAGCAAACAAGAGAGAAGAATAGAGAATGATGTGGAAAATATGGTAAAAAGTATTTGGAAGACTTTAGATGAAAAGGACGAAGACATCCATTGAATTATTTTTGCAACTTTAAATTTCAAAGTAAAACTTAAAAAAATACAATTTATAAAGAAAACGGTTTTTAATTTTGTTTTCTTTTTTTTCTGAGATGGCAGATTAGAGGCTTATAGCATGCCTCAGCCACTTGGAAATAGCATGATAGGGCACAAAGATAAACTCTGTGAGCCTTAATTCAGGAAAGAAAACTATGAAAATCAACAGGCATATTTAAGAAAAAGAAAAGGCATTTTTTTGAAATGAAAGATATATTCAATGAAATTAAAACCATGGTAGACAAATTAAGCAGCAGTTTACACATGGTTGAAGAACTTAAGAAAATGAAGGACATATTTCGGACCATAACCTAGAATTTATGACCTAGAATAAGAACTGGGTACCTTAGAAGAATGACTGAGAGACGTGGAAGGCAGAATGAGAATTTCTGAGAAGCTTCAGAAGGAGCATAGAGAGTAGGAGGAAGTGGGCACTGTCTTAAATATATTGGCTAAGAATTTTCCAGAATTGCAAAATAAATGAATCCTTAAGTTGAGGATAGGAATAACTGCACTTGAACACACCAAAGTGAAGTTGCAGAGCACCAAATGTTGAGGGAAATTCTTAGAAGAAACCAAAGAGAAAATACATACAATGACATAGTACTTGATTATGTCATTGTATTATTGTTTTATTAAACTCAAGAGTAAAATAAGGTGTTGTTATAAGAAAGTTGGAAAAAAACTATGAGAGGAAAAGATTGAAAAAGAGTGAGACTATAAGAAATGAAGGGAACAGTTACAAGAGTGTTAAATAGGGGAGATGACAGCACTTAGATTCAGGGCACTCTTCTCCTGGTTCGTCACTTACTACCGGTAAGAATTTGGCGAAGTTACCTACCTTCTCTGATTAAGAATATGCGTGTCTTCTGGTTTTGTTTCGAGAAGCTTCAGCCATCAGCAATCAGCCCATCTTGCACAGTGATTTTTTATTTTCCGCTAAAAGAGCCCAGTGTTCTATATTGTGAAGGTGTCAGACACAAACATGAGAGAAAGTATGAAGTTAGCTTGCTGTCTAGCAGAAAGAAAGGGTGAAGAAATCCAGAATTCAAAGAAGAAGCCAAAACCCAGCCTCCACCGTGATACAGCGCCCCAGGCATTTAGGACCAACTGAAGTTTTGAGACCAGCAAGGAAGTGGTTTGCACAGAGCAGAGGTGCCCATTTGATGTCTCAAACCTCAGATTCTTGCTACATCTGCTTCAGGCTGTGACTTACATTTTACTCCATGGGGTTGGGTTCTGTTTCTGGAAGTCTTGAACATGCTTCAGTTTTGAGTTGCTAATCATCACTCTCTGCAACTTGCAAGAGACGCCCCTGGGGTTTCACTGATTCAAGTAGAGCAGAATCTAAACTTATTATGAAGCATAAAGCATGAGAGAATCAAACTGAAACAAGTTCAGAAAATAAATTGCATTTGGAGCTAAGTGAATAATCTTCCCTACTTCTTGGACAGACTGGAACAAAGCACTTGTCTGGAATAACAACTGTCGTGTGCGAGTTGACATTTGATTGCCTTTTATTATCCAGAGGGCTGGCTTCAGCATGAGGAGGGGTGAGGGATGTTTCATCAGTGTAGGGTTGCTGGATTGTCTGGACACTGTCCAGCTCTGGTCCATAATTTATGCCAAGATGGGAACAGCAAGCAAGACACTGCGCATTATCAGGGCTTTTGCTTATGGACACAAACCTATCCCACTAAATCCCTTAGAGAGGAGACTTAATGGGGACTTTCCTGGTTCTGATAGTGAGTGCCAGGCTGGCTGCTGCCTTAAGAAAGAGACAAATGAAAGGTGCTAGAGGCAACTCCTATATTGACACATGACCTTTGCCTACTCAACCTAAGTAAAAATTACCTTGCCATCTACCTCTCCGTGTATTGATAGTCTTCTAGCACAGGAATATTGTCTAAGTGACTTCAGGGACCACCAGACTCTGTTTCTAGAGTGTTAGGAAGTACTCCTAAGGACTCCGGCTGTCAGGAAATGGGGACAAGAATTAGCATCACTCTCTAGGGTGAAGCATTAGGTGGACACGTGAAACAATTTAGAAATCCTGGGAGTATTTGTGTCCTCAGTGCCTCTCTGTTTCTTTCCATGTTCATCTAATAATTTGCACAGAATTACACTAGTACACTTTTGTAAACTGAGTTGCTATTTGATTCCGATGTGATACTTTGTTTACGTACACAGATTTATTTATGCAGAAAAAAGACAAACTTAGTCACTCATGTTTTGCAAGAATTCAGTGCACAGTCTGGTACTACCAGTAGGCTTTTTTATATTAGTTCAAGAAGAGAAAAAGAAGTAGGGAGGAAAAGAAAGAGGAAAGAAATTAGGTAGAAAGATGCATGTAGAATGTGCATGTTCATTGCAGCACTCTTCACAATAGCAAAGACATGGAATCAACCCAAATGCCCATCAGTGATAGACTGGATAAAGAAAATGTGGTCCATACACAGCATGAAATACTATGCAGTGATTAAAATGGAATGAGATCCTGTCCTCTGCAGGGATATACATAAAGCTGGAAGCCATTATCCTCAGCAAACTAACAGGAACAGAAAAACCAAACACTGCATGTTCTCACTTATAAGTGGGAGCTGAACAATGAGAACACATGGACACAGGGAGGGGAACAACAGTTACTGGGGCCTGTCAGGGTAGGGTGTAGGGAGGGCATTAGGGAAAAGAGCTGATGCATTCATGCTGGGCTTAATACCTAGGTGATGGGTTGATAGGTGCAGCAAACCACCATGGCACACGTTTACTTATGGAACAAACCTGCACATCCTGCACATGTACCCCAGAACTTAAAACTACAAACCAAAAGTGCGTTTAAAAAATTAAAAAAGAAAGATGCATGTAGGGTATTATTTTAATTCATTCATTTACCAAATATTTATCAAGTATCTGGTATATGCCAGACACTTCTAGTCAGTAGAGACAGCCATAAGTAGGAAGCAAAATAGATAAGGTCTTGCCCTTTGAATTTGCATTCTAGTGAAGGGACACATAACCTGATCAATGAAATGTCAGATGGTTCTAAGGGAAATGAAGGAAAGGATAGCAAATGGAGGATAAGGTGTACCAAGGGGTCATGGGCTCTGAATTATGAGAAAAGGTCAGAGAAGAAGTCTCTGTGAAAGGTAACAGTTGGAGGAGAGAGACTTGGAGAACCCTTCATGGCAAAGAAAATAGCATTTGCAAAAGTGCATTTGAAAACAACATGTTTTAAAGCCTCAAGACAGGAATGTGTTTGGTTGGTTCTAATCAGGGAGGTCAGGTGGCTGAATGGGGAGAACAAGGTGGAGAGGCAGAGGTAAGGTCTGAGAGGTGATGAGGGCAGTTTCTGCAGACACTGGTGGCAGTTGCAGGGGTGCTGGCTTTTTCTTTGAGTGATTGGTGGCTTGAAGTAGAAGAGTGTTATGGTATGTTTTATTTATTAAGGGAATCACTCTAGCTGTTATGAGGGCACTGTGGAGGGATAAAGGTGACCCCTGAAGAATCATTTGCCTTGATCCAGGAAAGCATAGTGGTGTCTTTGAAGAGAACCACAAAAATAGGGCGGTGGCTGTATTTTGGACCCATTTTGAAGGCAAAACAGATTTTGCTATTGGACTGGACAAAGGATGTACAAGAAAAAGTCATCAAGGATGACTCCCAGGATAAGTGGTTTGAATGGGCTGCCCAAACTGGAGCCAGGAAAACCAGTGTAGAGACTGCTCAGTCATCTATGTAAAGCTAGAGCTTCCTGGATCATTGAAAAAGTGTGGTGAGAGTGGATCTCCTTGCTCTGCTCTTAATGCTAGGAGGACAGCACTCAATCTTTCACTGTTATACATCATACTAACTGTAGGTTTGCTGTGGATAATTATCAAGTTGAGGATATAACCCTCAACTAGAGGATTATAAGTATTCTTATTTTTTTGAGAATTTCTATCGTAAGTGGGTGTTGAATTTTGTCAATGCTTTTTATGTATTAATTGATATGATCATGTGATTTTTCTTCTTTAGTTTGTTAATATGGTAGATATTACATTGCTTTATTGATCCTTCATTTTTGAAGGAAATTTTTACTAAATACGGAATTCTGAGTTGAATAGTCCTTTTCTTTCAGCATTTGAAGAATATTGTGCCACTTCATTTGGCCCCTAGTTTTTGATGAGAGATCCTCTATACATTCAGTTTTTTCCCCAATAGGTAAGGTGTTATCTATTTATTGTTATCTTCAAGAATTTTTTTCTTTAGTGTTCAAAATTTAATTACAATATATCCTATTCTGGGTTTCTTTGAGCTTATCCTATTTGGTGTTTGCCCAGCTTCTTGAATCTGTAGGATGTTTATTGCCAAATTGGGGAAGTTTTAAACCACTGTTTCTTTTTAGGCTCCACCATCTTTCGCCTCTAATTTGGGGACTCCAATTATATGAATGTTGGATTTTCTATTTTGTCTCACAAATCATTGAGATTTCTTCTATTTCAGCAAATTTTTTTTTTCTGATTTCGGATTAGGTAATTTTTATTGCTGTATCATCAAGTTAACCAATTTCTCTTTCCCTCCATTCTGCTGTTTAGCCTATTAATTATTTTTTATTATAGTGATTGTATTTTTCAGTTCTAAAGTTTTTATTTCATCCTTGTATCTTCTGCTTGTTTGCTGAGGACCTTTTAAATGTTCATTTGTTTCAAGTGTGTTTGTAATTTCTCTTGAAGCATTTTTATGATAGCTGCTTAAAATACTTTCAGCTAATTCTGACATCTCTGTCTTCTTAGTGTTAGCTTCTATTGATTGCCCATTTTCAGGAAAATTTTCCTTTTTTTTTGATATGATGAATGATTTTTTTGATGGAAACTTGGACATTTTGAGCTATGATATTATGAGATTTTGGATGTTATTCAAACCTTCTGTTTTAGCTAGTATAGTGCATTGAATATTGCCCTCACTGCCCCCATTCCTGTTGATTCAGAACCTCAGGATATGATCTTATTTGAAAATAGGATCTTTGCAGATGAAATTAATTAAGGGTCTTGAGATGAAGTCATCCTAGGTTTAGTGTGGGCCTTACATCCATGACTTGTGTCCTTGCATGTGGAGGAGAGAATACAAAGAGACACAGGGAGGGCCATGTGAAGGCAGAGCCCAAGAGTAGGGTTATGCTGTTACAAGCCAAAGAACATCTGGAGGCTCCAGAAGCTGGAAGAGGTGAGGAAAAATTTCCTCTAGAAACTTCAGAATGATTGCGACCCTGAAAGCACCTTGATTCAGATTTCCAGCCTCCAGAAGTGCGACTGAGTAACTTTTCACTGATGTAAGCCAACTAATTGGTTGTAATTTGTTACGGTAGTCCTAGGAAACAAAGTAGCTTGTTCTATACCTCTCTGGCAGAGGAAGGGTGGGGTGCTAGAGTATCTGCCAGAAGAGCATATCCAGGTTTTCCACTCAGCCTCTGATGATCCCCAAGGGAGATGGCCTCCACCTTTTTGTGGTTGAGGGTGAGGATTCTGGCTCCATGTTAGGCTTGCAGTGGTACCACTCTGGCTGGGAGAGCAAGCTGCAGACCACTCAGACATCCTCACATGGTGTCTTCTGACACCTCATTATTACTGGTAGGTGGTAAAAGTCCTTACTCTCACTAGATTTCCTCTGACACCACCCCAATGGGGAGCAGGGCTAGGTTCCTCATTACTCCTGGGGTAGGAAGTCGGAGTCCAGGCTTCTCACCTGCAGGGTCCAGGTCTCCCCTGACACTGCAGGTTCTGTACCCAGCCTTCTCTGACACACCTCTGTGCTGGGAGGTGACCCAGTTGGGGTGCCTCAATGGGACCTGTCCAGAGTGCAAGTCTAGTCTCTCCAGGTTTTTCTGTATAGCGTTTGGCTGGAGTGCTATTACGTAAAAGTTTTCTGACTTGCTAGGCTGCCCCTTTCCTGACTAGACAGAGCAGGGTGTTATGGGGGCTCTTCTGTTTGTGACAATTGGCATTTCTGGGTTGCTAACTTGTTCAGCTCCAAGTTTAGGATATATGAGGCAAAACAACAGCAATGACCAACCTGCTCTGAGGTCATTCTTGGATCCTGAGTTCCCAAGCTGATCTGCCTTCTCTCCACTTTTCAGCGACTTTTTATATTTTTTTTTCTGTGTAATAACTGGAGATTTTAGTTGTACTTAGTGGGAGGAATCAGGAAGGATACCTCTCCTATATATTCCCGGAAGTGGAATTCCTCGGGTGCCTTTTAAAGATTCCTCATATCTTTATTCTTGCCAGATTGTAGAACTTATCATTTTATGCCCTCTCCTGGTGAGTATCATTCTTAGGCACTACAAAGATCTAGGCAATCCTGTTAGATCAGAAATGTAATTATGAGCTAGAGATCAATTGAGTCCCTCAAACTCAGGAGGGCCCTGAACCTTGATGGGGCTTTCGTCAGAAATGTCCTTTGTCCTTTCTCGTTACTTGTGAGAAGGCCACTTGAGTCATTGCTTTAAGGAGGAAGGAACATTAATAGTAACTTTTTTTTTTTTTTTTTTTGGTAAAAGAGAGCCGTCATTTTAGAATTTGTTTAACCATAAAATTTCTCAAAAAAGGCTGGTCCTTCCAGAGTGAATAAGCTGTTATTCAGGTTATATGAATATTTTGTGAACCCAGATGTTCAAATAAGTAATTACTTTCTGAAACACTGGTTTGTGAGAGGCAGTGGGTTAGTGTCCTCCTCCCCCAGGCTTTTCTCATGCGAATCAAGGCTACTTTCTAAAAATGAACCCTTTCTCATTTTGTTCTCAGCTTTGTATGTTTCTACCCTTGTTATCTAACATCCTTCTTTGTTGCTGCTTCTCTGCCTGCCCAGTGCTCACTGTGTTCTCGAGCATTGTCTAAGCTTTTCACAGGATGAACACTTGGGAAATAGCCAAATTCTGGTCTTGCCTTTACAGTACACATGTTTGATTATGAACTCAATGATGTTCCTCAACTTGTATATATTGGGACAGCTTTTCTCAGAAATATTGTATACTGTGTGAGACCCAATGCTGTATTTCCTACTTCTTTCCTGTCTTTTGGGATGATGAAGAAAGTGCTGACCTAATAACTGAGTGTAAAATGAATTAATGAAGGAGGTGGAGAGAACCTAGCTTAGATGATAGTAAGAGATATTGAGTATTTTGGTTTTTTTCATTAGATTGTATCCACCCATTCATCCATCCAACAAACACTCATGTAGATGCTTGCTGTAGATGCCTGCTGTTTATTAGGTACCTTACTAAGCATTGTACAAAGAAAGACAGGATGATGCATACCTTGAACTTCAGGATCAGAAAGACCTGACTTTGGATCTCTGATCTGCCATATACTAACTGTGTTGCTGTGAAACTAGCTTCTCAGAGCTTTGATTTCCTCCTATGTATGTTTGTTATAATGATTAAATGAAATAACAAATATGTAGAATACCTGATGTAAGTAGGTACTAGATGTAAGTTAGTTGTTAACAAACATGTTTTTCTGCCTTAAAAAAGTTTATAGTATAATAGAGAAGGAAGAATGTGTTTAAAGTAATTAGAATATTTTTAGATTTTCCTATGAGAGCAACATTTTGTAAATTCAAAGGAGAAAGTTCACATCAAACTGGTGATGGGTTGTATAGCTTAAATGTATTTATATTACTGTCCATCATTCAGATTGGCATATACGGATGAATGATCTTCACTAACTTAGAGGTAGGTTTGAGGGTCAAGGATAAGGATTGGGTTTTTACATTTTTCTTAGTATGCTGAACATTTTCATGTTACCCACTGCCCCAATATCCCATATCTGTTCTTTAGCCCTGAAGAGTGACTTCATGAATTGGGAGGCTAATCTTCATGACCTACATCTTTGCTGGAACGGCTTTGATTGGGTTTGGCCAATGGAAGATAATACAAAAGATTAGATAAAGGGAGGAAGGATGGCAGCATGGTTTTTATTCCCCAGCTTTCTCCTTGGCTGTGAATCCCTCCTCTTAAAATTCCAGCGTTTGGTGGGGTCCCTTCCATCCCATCATCCTTTCTAAGTACCTGTAATGGCTCCCTCCCCTTGTGCCTTGAGGCTAGGGGTGTTCTAGCTAGCCCCAGGATCCTGTACTATCCTTTGCTGATTTCTCCAGTTGCATGTGCTGTTTCCTGCCAGTGCTCAAAATGATGCCCCAGGCCGCTTGGAAATTATTCTTCCTTCCTCATCTCCTCCCAGGGAAGATGCCTGGATGGATCAACCCAAATAACATTGGGTCAACCCAAATAACATTGAAATCATGTTTGCGCTCAGGAAAGTATGGATTTAAGGGGCTGTGATAGATTTTTATGAAAGAACAAGAGATTGGGAGAGGAAGGGAAGGCTTGAGAAATTTTTCTTCTCAAATGAATTAACTGGGGAAATTTGTACCAACTTTTCCAGTGCCTGTGGGTTCTTAAGTTTCTTCCCTTTTAGAGAAATCCATCTCTTTCTCTAGAATGTGACCAGCAGGCTCTGCTGTTGCCACTGCTTGCAGGGCTTTTAATCACTTGTACGAATGTCTGATAGGGCTATGAAATATGGCCCCTGAAGGCCTCTGAACTGCCTTTCCCCTTCCTCAAATGGTGAATAATCATTGAACCACTCCACGGTTTCTGATATGAAGTTCAAATCAAGCCATGAAAAAACCCATATTTCACAAGGTAGCATATGTTTGGTTCCTGGCAGTAAATTTCCCTCACTCTGCCTGTGCCATGGGACACATTTGGAAAGGTCAGTTTGGCACTGTGTAAATTAACTGGAGGGCCATTGGAATGGAATGAAATCTATTGTAAATGTGTATTGATGGGCATAGCATAGGCTGGAGGGGCATGGCTCTTGTGCTAGGGTGATTTGGACAAAAAAGCAGATTGTACCATGAGCTTTAGAACCGCTGTTATTGTCACACTGAGTAATTGCTGGAATAGTGTCACGAGACAATGAATGGCCGCCACATTCTTTTCCAAAGCTTCCTTTGGGATGTGAGTATTGAAGTTCCGCCCAGGTTGAAGCCAATACCTTGGTGTCACGAGGCCTTATCCCCTCAAGTCTGAGTGGTGCTTTGCATTGCCAAGATCCAGAGGACACCATTCCTGTCATCATCTGTGTGAATGGAGCCCCTAGAGTTGTGCGGTGTACTGGTTGTGCAGCCGTGTAGGATAGCCTTGAGTTCATTACACCACAGCTTTAGGAGTAGGCAGCATGCTCCAGGGGTTGAGAGCGAGGACTCTGAGGTCAGATGGTCCTGGGTTGGATCACAGGTCTTCTGCTTGTTAGCTATATGACCTGGAGCATATCTTTCAAATTTTCTGAGCCTTTCTAGGTACCCATTTTAAAACTAATGATAATAATAACCCCTCCATATGTGATTTTGATTATAAAATCAGTTAATGAAAATAAGGCACCTTACTCAGCATGATAATCAGTTTCACAGTGTTAACTATTAATGTTCTTATTACTTAAAATGTAGGCTCTTCCTGGAGCCCCAGAACCCAGTGTTGTCACAAATGATAATAATTAATGGAAAACATGGAAGGGAACTTGATCTGCCTTGCCCTGTTCAGAGCCCTTGGTTTGTACTTGACTCCTTTCCTTTTCAGAGTCATATAATGTCATCAGTGAGCCGAGGAGCATAACTTTCCTGCGATTAATTATTTAATCAATCCATTCATTTATTTAAAGTATATTAATTGAACACCTCTTCTTTCTCAGGCACTGTTTTAGACTCTGGGGAGCAGCAGTGAACAAAGAAGACAGTAAACAAATCATGTCAAAAGCCCGTTACAGAGCCTCTACTGGCCTGCTTGAGCATTGTATTAACCATCTCGTTTTACCTGCAGGAAACATGTTTAGGAGAGAGAGAGAGAACATTTAGAGAAGACTTTCTTTTTTTATATTTAATGGGAAGTAAAGGTGTAACTATTATTCAAGGGCCTTGACTCTGTGCTCTCTTTCGGGAGACTCTGCTGCCATCCCTTGGTGTTTAACCTCCCGCAGCTTGTGGCACCAATAGTTGGTCAGCCAGCAACATTAATTATGCACCTACTATGTTCTTGGCACTGCGCTAGGCACAAAGAATACTGTCGCGAACACAACAGAAATTTACAGTTACATATGAATGTGGACATTAAAGAAAGTTTGAGAGTCATTGCTTAAATAATAGTAAATGTTCAAAGAAGCACCTCTAACTCTGAGGAAGCAGTCAGGGGAGGCTTTTCTAGGGAAGTGACATTTATACTGAGACTTGAAGGATGACCAGGAGTTGCAGGGGAAAGGCAGGTAGAGGAAGAGCAGCTTCTGAAATCTAACTTTTTCTAAAAGATCAAGATTTTGGGTCATTTTTCTAGTAAGTTTTTTTTTTTTTCATTTAGGACTTGATGATTGGTTGGTCAATAAATATTTGTTAAATGACAGAATGAGTAGATGGATAGATCATCCATCTTCAATGAGTGCATGAATACATAACATCTTGCATTAGAAAAAATCATAAAGATTCTCTGGATCAGGGTCATCATTGACAGTTTAATAGGTTGAAGAGAGAGAGAGAGAGAGAGAGTTATTTACCATCCTTACTCCTTGGCCTTCTTCTTGCTGATTTTTGGCTGCTATAATTTCTTTCATTAATTCTCTCTTTTCTTTTCACTAAACATACATAACTCTTCCTTTTAAAAAGTACTTACTTGATACAGGATATAAGCTCATTTTCTATGGTCAAGTGAGTAGTAGCACTGCTGACTTGGAAATCTTGCACATTGAAGAGGAGGAATCAGGAACTTCTGAAAAATGGACCTTTTAAAATTAGTCATAGCTTAACATCTGCAGGAAGAAGCTTGTGCTTGTGTGCCTTTGTTGGAAGCTTTGAGAACCCAGGCTCACCATGTGCCATACAGCAAGACTCTGCCTTTGGGTTCAAGCACTGGCTGTTTTGTGTTGATCTATTGTAGACCAACTTGGAAGGCAATGAAAAATTACCCCATTTGATGTCTCGTTTACACAATATGGATCCTGATGGAGCTTTGAGGGCTTTATTAATAATAGCATCTGATGGTTTATTGAATCTGTGGTACCCAATTACTAGATTTGACAGTAAAAGGTATATATTTATGACTTGTTAGGGCTGACCTGGCTGGTAATTGATTACTAATGAGGCAGATTTGCTTTCATCTAGGCAAAGTAAGATTTTGAAACTCTTTTAGCTAGCCCTGCGTGAAAGCCTTAGGAGAAGTGATCTACTAAATGGAGGATAAATATTTCATGGAGAACATTTTATAGCACCCATCTTACTAATTTTTTAAAGGATAACTAGATGGTTACTCTAAAGTCCCAGTTGGCAGTTGTCTTTGGTGTTCAAAACTCTTCATGTGCAGGATTGGCCCAAAGTAATTGCAGTCATTGCTAGATTTATCTTGCTACCTGTAACAACAGGGCCACGCCCTTCTGACTGAGCATGTTTTCCTGCAATGAGTGAGTCATTGGCAAGCTTCATATGGGGTTTACGGAGACAAAGCCTATTTTATGCACGCATTTCAAATGTCACAAGAATTATTTCTATCCACAGCTAGGATTGCTCACTGATACAAAGGTGAAATATTTTCCTTTCTTTTTGGTGCTGAATTAAATAAATATCATACTTTCCTGAAGATGTTTCGTGTATATTTTCTATAAAAATGCTCTGAATCTGTTTTACAAATTTCAATTTTCCATCTGACCCTTTTCCTCTTTATATTAATGAACTTCACCTAATTGAATCAAATGCCACAACTGACAAGAGTTCATTCTGAATTTGAGCTTCATATCCCCAGGAAGGCATTTTCTTAGTAACACTTAGCAAAATGATATCTATCAAATCACTGGTGCAGTTAGAATTTAATTTGCTCTATCAGCTGCCATTGTCATGCTACTTAACCTTAAAAAATGTAATTTTCCTCAAGACTTCATAATTCCCTTTACATTTCTTCTTCTTTTTTTTTCATTGCTTGAATTTAATAAACTCTTGAATGAGAAAAGACTGGGTAAGAGCCATTCTTCACAAGGTGACAGGGAAGGAGTGCCTTTCCAATTCACACCTACCTGTCTCTCACCTCCCTGCTGGGAATCTAATGGTTTCCATGCTGCCTTTCCTCCTGGTGCTGGTCCACAGCATCCTCTTAAGGCAGGGGAAAGGAAGGGACTTACAGAGAAGTGGGAGAGAAAGAGAAATAGAGAAAAGAAGAGAGAGCAAGAATAGGAAAATAAAGAAAAGAGTAAGAATAAGAAAATGAGGAAAAAGAAAAAACAACCCCAGAAGAAATGAATAGCAACAAAGGGGGGATAAATGAAAGGGAGAAGCAATTGTGAAAAGGCAAAGAAACCAGGCCCCAATCTTTGACCCCTACAGGCCCCAACCCTTGACCCCTACATACTGTGTTTTCACCTTACTGAATATGCAGCTCACATAAATATCTCCCTCTTTTGAGCTCTGCAGAGCATGTCTTCACAATTACTGGTGATTTTTCCTCCATGGGACATTTGGCAATGTCTGGAGACACTTTTGATGATCAGCACTGGTGCTAAGAGTAGGGAGGAGGATGCTTCAGCAGGTTAAGGCCAGGTATCTTGGGTTGAATAGTGCCCCCCCCCACCCAAATTCATGTCCATTCAGAAAACTATGAATGTGACCTTATTGGAGAAGAGGTCTCTGCAGATATAATCAAGACAAGATGAGGTTATACTGGATTAGGGTGGGCCCAAATCCAAAGACTATTGTTCTTTTAAGACAAGAGAGCTTTGGAGACAGAGACGTAGAGGAAAGATGGCAATGTGAAGAAGATATAGAGCTTGGGATGGTGCTTCTATAAGCCAAGGCATGCCAAAGGTTGCCAAGAACCACCAGAGGCTAAAATAAAAGAGAAAGGATTCTTCCTTAGGGACTTTGGAGGAAATAATGGCCGGATCCCATCTTGATTTTGGACATCTAGTATCCACAACTGTGAGAAATTAAAGCCATTGTTTTAAGCCACTTGATTCACGTGGAAACAAATTCCTAGGAAACTAATACACTAGGAATGCTGCTAGACAGTGTACGGTGCACAAGACAACCACCTACGACAAGGAATTATATGATCCAAAATGTTGAGAATGATGAGATTAAAAAACCCTGTTGCAGAGCTCAGGTTTGTAGGTCTCATTTAATACTTTATTATACAGGCTTTGAAATGTTTCTATGTTTGCAATTTCTCACCTCATTCCTATATGTTATTTAAGTTTTTGGGCCTTTGTGTGTTGTTATGTCAACTATGTGTTAACTCTTCGAAGGCCAGGGGGCATGTGTTTGCCTCTTTGATTCCCTTAATGTTAATTAATAAGTACATAGTAGGAAGTCAATAAATACTTCTTAAATAAATGAACAAAGACTATCAGCACATGAGACAGTTGTAGTGAACCTGTCTTCACTTCTGTCAGTAGAGCATATTCTGAGGTCTTGTGGTTGTACTTTTCCAAGTTGTGATTGATGCTCCTTAAGTTTGAGATGTCTGTGTAAATCCTGTCCACCTGGCAAGGAAGTTCTGATATGAACAAGATGTAGAAGAAGCATGGCCTATTGGAAAGAGCTCTGGAAGGAAACAAAAAGTTTCAATGTATATATATCTTTGGGCAACTTACCTGTTCTCTCTGAACTTCAATTTTCCTTTCTATAAAATGCAAATAGTGAACCTAGTTTATAGAGTTGTTATGAGGACCAGGCAGCTTACAACATAAAGAGCTTGACAGAAGTGCCAAGCAAAACTTTTAATTTTTGATCATGTAAAAACTGAAACAAGTATCTTCTCCTGGTTCATAAAAGTGTCACATACCAAGAGACATAAATGTGTGCGTGATGGAGCTATGAGTTTTGCCTGGGAAATAAAAATCATGGAGGAGGGAGTAATGCTTAACATTGTGCATCTCATGTGTGCCAGGGATGTTTTTACATTTTATCCTTAATTTTTGGGACAACCTTACGAGGTAGCAATTGCTATTCTCAGTTTGGAAATGAGGGAGGTGAAACTCACAAAATGAAGCTCACAAAGAGCTGAAGTCAGTATTGACAGACTCTGGTTTAATATTAAAGCCCAAAATATATCGACGGAACACGCTGGTTTTCAAGCTGATGTGAAGTCTTGAGTGGTTGTTTGACAAATTAAAGAAAGGTGGTGAGCCCATGTTGCATTGGAACAGAAGATATATGAAGATAATATGAAGTGAGCATGTGCTGTTAGGGTGTCATCTCTGTGTAAGACAACATTTCTGACCTGCCTTTGCTGTGCCATATACATGGGCTGTTTTTCTCTTGGTCTCCAGGACTTGCCTGTAACACATTAATAGTGGTATGTACAGCCATGGACTACAGAGAAGATGATGGGCTGTGGTCTCAGGAGTCCTACAAGGTACTCTGTTGAGTTAGTTAGTTGCCGAAATCTGACTATCAGAGCTAGAGAATAACAAGGTTGACGGTCTGGAAAATGTATCAGGATAATACATGGTGAATCAGAAGAATATTCCAAAGCCTCTTGTTATGCTCCTATCAGGAATTTATACTCTGGCAGCTTCTCTATGAAACTATTTATGTCCTGGTGGCCTATGCCCCATTGAAAAATATGTAATCCATAGGAGCGTTTTCAACAGAACAATTCAAAGAAAAAGCAAATTAAAAAATAAGTGCATTTAAGTGATACCCAAGAGAATACTTCTCGTATCAGAGACCAGAATCAGGGCAAGCAAAAGGCTGTCTTACATGCTTGTCTGAGCTAAGCATTTTGTGCATAGTTATGCCAGACCTGCTGTCTTTGTCTGCTTTGTGCTGCTAGGTTAGGTAATTTCTAACAAACAGAAACTCATTGGCTCATAGTTTTGGAGTCTGGGAAGTCCAAAATAGAGAAATCAGTATCTTACAAGCGTCTTCCTGTTGCATTATCCCATGGTGGAAGGACAAACAGTAGGTAAGAGAGTGGCAAAGAGGGGCTGAATTTGTCTTTTTATAAGAAATCCACTCCTGAGATAACAAACCCACTCCTATGATAACAGCTTTAGTCCATTAATGATGGCAAAGTCCTTATGGCTAGTCAACTCTTGAATGTCCCCCTTCTTAGTGCTGTTACAATAGCAATTAAATTTAAATATGGGTTTTGAAGGGGACAGACATTCAGATGATAGTACCTGCTCTCCAGAGAATTTATGTCGGAAGCCCACACGAAGAGAAAGCATGGTGTTCCTTTACCATTGGTGGAGTACCGGTGGTACCATTGAAAGTTGAAGGCCACTCCTTTGCACACATGAAACTATAAGTCTTGCCTTTGGAAGACCCAGCTTTCATTACTTAGGTATGTGGCATCTGTAAATTTGATCATGTGTGGATACTGAGGGTAATATTTGTTCACTTTTTAAAGAGCTGATGAGGAAGGAACTTATGGTAATCATCACTGCAAACATTTTAAGATATTTTTCTTTTGTCAAGGACTACAAGAGAAGATATTTGATTATTAGAGGAAGAAAGATTAGCTTCCTACCATCCTCTTATCAAATTAATAATAATTTAGACACTAACTACTACATAGCTTTTCATATTTCTGGATTTTTTATAAGTTTACATTGAGAAGATGAAATATAAAGTATACTTCTATATCTATTTCTTCCAGAGACAAATAATTTCAAGATTCTTTTCTGTTTCTCCATTTGCCTTCTCTACAAGCTGAGGCCATTTATTTCTGTATGAATAGTGACATTAGAAATATTTTCACACATCCTTCCTTTCTGGTTTACCTAGTTTTGACAAAACATAGACCAAGGCTGTTCTTTGAGCCTTTAACTTATATTAAAAGTGACATCTAATGTATCAGACACATGATTTATAGGACTCCTCAGATATTCTTCCTCCTTCAGTGGGAAGTGCTGCTTATCGCCTGAACATTACAGATGCTGGGGGCTGACCAGTCACTTGTTCTGGGAAGGCCAGACCCCTCCTCTAATGCTGAGTCTGAGTAGCTAGGCTGATCAGTAGCAAGATTGGAGTTTCTGGTTCTTAACAGCCATTTCTAGACTTGAACAAAACCTCACAATGAAGGTTTAGATTGTGACGTCTTGAGTCACTAAAGCAACTCTGATATAGAGGAGTGCTTAATACCCTGGGAGATGAACACTGACCAACTAGAAACAGAGGACAGGAAAGATACAGTTAGAAATTATTTCCCATTTCTTCCTTTTATTGACCTCTTGGAAGTACGGTTGATCTTTGCAACTTGTTAGTAGATAACTCACATGCTGAGTGATCTGTTCTATCTACACATGGGATGTTCTGAATCAACATGGTAATGAAATATTTTCATTGTTTTGCATCTTTTCTTGTCTCCTGTTACTTTTCCTTTACTTTTTTTTTTTTTGAGATGGAATTTTGCTCTGTCGCCAGGCTGGAGTGCATTATTGCATTGGCTCCATCTCAGCTCACTGCAACCTTCGCCTCCTAGATTCAAGTGATTCTCCTGCCTCAGCCTCCTGAGTAGCTGGGATTACAAATGCACACCACCATGGCTGTCTAATTTTTGTATTTTTATTAGAGATGGGGTTTCACTGTATGGGCCAGGCTGGACTTGAACTCCTGACCTCAAGTGATCTGCCGCCTTAGCCTCCCAAAGTGCTGGGATTACAGGTGCGAGACACCATGCCTGGCCACTTTTTCTTTACTCTTTAGGCCTATGGTTTGGGCCTCTCAGAGTAAGGATTAGCACTTTATTTCTTACCCGTGTCTCTATTTTCTAGAGACCTCAGGTTAAAATAACGTCTTAAGTTGAAAAGTAGCTTAATAGTCATAAGAGGATCATGCTTTGGATTGTGTTCTATATGTCAGAAAAAATACACAGTTTTTGTTTCAATGATGTGAAAAAGAAATTAAAAATCTCTTTTCTTGAGGAGAATGTTGTTATTTTTATGAAGTGTCTGTTGTAGTATATATGAAACTCAGGAAGATGGAAAGACGGCTGACCAGAAAGTTCAGATGTGATTTCCAATTAGTTTTTCTTGGTGCAACAATTCATATATCCACTGTAGCTTTTCTACCATGCTTTTCAGAAAGCTGAGTGCTGAGTGAGGGAAGTCAGTTGGATTCGCAGTGGGCTATCAGAAAATATTCAGGCTGTTGCCAGGAAAAGAGTAAGACAGAGTTTCACAAAACTCTATTTGTGAAATTAAATTGGCCGGGATCAAGATAGTCTTGCAGCTTCAATTTGGTTGCATGCCTATAAACAAGGACCATCAATACAAAGCAATGTTCTTAACAGCAAGGATGTATCTAATGGACTGCCACTGAGGTCAGCTCTGGGTCAAGTTTCATTTCCTAATGAAAGGAAAAAGAGGACTATGGAGAACTTAATGAAAACCATCGTGATTCCGAAGTGGAAGGCCCTGCCTTTTCAGGAGAATGAAATACATGTCATTCTTATGTCTTCACATTTAGATTTTCTAATTATTTTGCAGTGTGTGTGATTTTATGATAAAATCACTTGAAGAATAAAGGAAATAATGAAAGTAGCGAAGAAATGCAGGTATAAAAGAAGTTTATCTTGGATGCCACAAGACCTATCATCTAGATGAGTTACTGGAATTCAATTTTGGACAGAAAGATTTGACAGAGAGAATGCCCCAAAATGGAGATCAGACTTCTAGGGAAGAATGGGAGTAAAATTCGAAACAAGGGAGCAGATTTCTCAAAAACACCTGAGAGATGAGTCATATGAGGACCCAACCACTGAGTTGTGTTGGACAGTGAGAAACTAGAGTAGTGGTGGTGGTTATAAGAAACTTGATGTACCTTTGAAAAAGCAGGTGCTTTTTTCTTTCATGCATGGCTCAAGACACCGTGTGCTGAAACATTACGGAATACTTTAATTTCAGAGAGTGTAGCTCTGTGAAGGACACGAATGAGGCAAGTGATTTGTACTTAACTTCACCATAGTTGCAGATGCTAAATGGCATGGCTGTCATAACATCCATATACTTGAGCAGGGATATTCCCACACCTCATGCATGTGTATGTGCATGGAACAACACAGCTGGTGCATAGAACAGCAGATCCTTTCTCCCAAAGTTGGTCCCTAAGGGGTCATCTGCATAGACTGTTAAGGTAAAATCACTGCAAGGTATGGTTCAGGAAGGCACAGGTAAGAAGAAATTCATTTGGTTAGGTAAATCTAAGTGGAGAGCCAGTGCAGTCAGCTGCTAAGGCATTAGATGGTTCATGGTAGAATTGTTGAGAGTGGATGAAAATCAAAGACAAGTCTTTAACATCTTGGATAAGAGACAGACCAATTGGCATGGCCCACTCATGTTGGTTAGATGGTAACACAAATCTATAATCTTGGCCATTGTCAGAAAAGGACCAGGGATTGAATGGGGCTGAGGTGGAACATATCAGTAGGAATGATAACCAATAATTGAATAAGGTTAAGCAGATTTGCAAACTTGTGAAATATGAAAACAGAGGAGAGATACATTAACATGATGTGCATAGTTCTGCATAATCAGCTAATAGTTTTGAAGTTTAGTAGATCAAGGAATTCAGATGATATATCCAGTGTGGAGGTGAGATCATGGTCTCTCAAAGATGTCCTTGCCCCAATCCCTCGATTCTATAAATGGGTTACTTTTACATTGCAAAGGATCTTTGTAGATATAATTAAGGTTACAAATCTTAAAATAGGGAGATTATTGTGGATTATTAAAGCAAGTGCAATGTAATCATACAAGCTGTTAAAAACAGAGACCGTTTTGTGGCTAGAATCAGATGTGGTAGAAAAGGAGGCAGAAGAGACTTGAAAACCGTAAGTCTGAAAGCATGAAACAAACTTGATGAGCTCCTGCTGACTTTGAAGATGAGGTAGGAAGCTGAGAGAGGCTCTTAGTTGACAGCCAGCAAGGGAATGGGGACTTCAGCCCTATAACAAAAAGAAATCTGAGTAAACTCGAAAGAAGATTTTCCACTTAGCCTCCAAATAAGATTCTGGGCAGGTGATTTTTGCTTAGTAAGACCTATGTTTGGCTTCTGTTCCACAGACCTGTGAGATACATGGGTATTATTTTGTCTCTAGATTTGTCATAATTTGTTATGGCAGCAACAGAAAACTAACATATTCACATACTTATTTTTACATAAATGTGTATGTGGTCTTCTTTAGTGTGTGAACATACACAGGTATTTCAGGAAAAGTATCATGCTCCATATAACATATTAGAGTAAATAAATGGTTCATGGGTTGGGCATACATAGCTTTATGGTCAGTTCCTTCTGGCACACACCACTAAGGATTGGTCTGAAAGTATGATGCATTTTGGCCATTTTAAACTTCTTCAATGATAAATTAAAAAGAGAGATTCCATGTGTGAAATTTATCATACTATCTACTTTTGAGGGCTGCTGGCTCCTAAATTTTGTCAGAAATTCAAACTCATCTTCAGCCTTCACCTAAGCTTTTGCCAAACTTGACAAATCTTCCAGCCAATATATATGTATATATATGTGTTTATGTATCTATAGTGAATATATATGCAGATATATAGTTACCATTTTCAAAGCAGTTTTATAATGTGTTAAGAATACTACAGAATTCTGCTGAATTGGTCCTGCTGAAACACTGAGATGTCTGCTTTCTATGGACTGGGGAACAGCAGATGAAGAGGGGCAGGAGGCTTTGGTTTCTATCAACACTGGGCCCGTCCTTTTCCCCCAGTGACATCTCTTGCAAGTTTTCCTTATTTGTGCCTCCCCATGTTTTAAAAGCTCACCCATGAGTTTACCCAGAGAAAACAGCTCCTGCTTCATTCTTTTCAAACATCCTGATTATAAGAATTTAATGATGCACTTATGGGATCCACCACTCTTGTTTGCCCGTTTTCTTTTCAGCACCAGACTGGGATGGACAGCTCTGCTACGTGGTTGGGCAGTATGTATGCACTCCTTATGTAGTCAACAGAGCTATCTTCTGTGTTTTAAATCTAAGTGTGGATACTGGAAAATGCGAATTTATAATTTATGGTAAGCAAGAGCTGGATTGACAGGAAGCACACAGCAGAGGGAGAGGCCATTTGGTGAGTCTGGGAAAGGGTAATGGAAATGGAAGTGAGAAGTAAAGACTGATCAGAATAAAATCAAAGAGGTTAAAAATAGAGTGGTTTAGAGTTAGCCCAGAGAGTAGGTTAGTAAAATAAATTAGAAAAAGCGATTTGGATTTATATCTAGGAAGATAGATGTGGATTTATATCTAGGAGGATAGACGTGTGTGTTTGTGTGTGTGTGTGTGCACACACACATGTGTCTGTTAGAGAATAGGGAAAATGGGAAAAACAAAAACAAAAACAAAACTCAGGGAATCAAATACCTTCTTGGAAGATCAACTAATGTCCAAACTTGAGTTTATATCCTGAGGAACAATAAAGGTGGCCTTGTTTTTTTCTGAAGGTGAGAGGAAATGAGAGGCTAGCTTGCTGGCCTTAGGCTAGAATCTAAGCCGATGTCTGTCGTAGGGTGGATCAGGTGGACTCAGCGCAGATCTCATGCTGTGTCCCATGAGTCTGATGATCTTCTGAGGCTTTTTACTCTGAGAATCGTACTGGAAGGAAGTGAGAAGCAGGGCTACTGTTCTTGAGATTAAGTTTTTTTGAGTTAGAGCAAGAGTTAAGACTGTCTTTACCACGGGCAAGTGAGGGGATATTCCTTTTGGTGATATCCCCAGCAATTTGTTCCGTAGCTCTTCTGTGGAGCATGCTGGAGAGGTAAGGCGATGCAGATTCCCATTGTACATTTGAGTCAGCCAAGTCCCACGTGGGTACCAGGATTGTCCAACATTACACAGTTAGCAACATTCCCTACCAATTGTTGTGAATACTGTCCATTTTTCTCAAGTTCTCAAACAATTCTATTCCCACGTAGCCTGAAAATAACCTTGTTTCCTGTTTTGTTGGTGGTGGTGGTGTTGGGCAAACATTGGCACTATCAGTGTAGAGCTTATTTGTGAATGAAAGAAAATTTGAGGACTCAAAATATTTTAATAAGGACTGAGTCACTCAGTTGAAACATGATTGTTATCTTCACATAACAAGGAGTCATGTATGTAAAAGAGATTTACTGAAATCCCTGTGGTCCCAGAGGGCTGATGCGGGATTAAGGAGTGGTAGCAACAGGAAAACAGATTTCAGCCTAGGATAAGAAAGAATGTTCTTCTAGTTAGAAGAGTCTAATGGAATTAGCTAATTTGTGGGATAATGAATTCTACGTCTTCTGAGGTAATTAAGTCAAAACTGAATGATCATTTGCCAGAATGCTGTACAGACATTTATAGAATTGGCACAACAGCAGAGAGGGCTTGTGCTTGATAACCCAAATATTAAAATTCACTGTTTCTACGAAAATTAAAACAATTCCACCTGAACTTCTTTATTTTATTCTTTCCTTTTTGCCTTTGATTTCTACTCTTCATTTAAGCTTTTGTTTCTATGTAGGGCAAAAAGGGACCTTGTGGTTAGCAAAGTTTAACTTACCTTCCTGAGTTCAGCCCTCTCTTTTTCATTTCCCTTCTGATTTACTCATACATTTATCTCCTCCCCTTTGCCTTTCTAATATCTTCTTCAGGGCACTTTCTTTGCTTTAATATAGCGTGCTTCTTTACTAAAATGATATTCCCTTAACTCTGCCACTCCTTACATTTCCAATCTGAATCTTTTCATGAAGCAATAATTTGTTTACAATTTTAAAATTAAAAAGTTGGCATTTCCACTTCGTCAATTCAGGCTCATGCCTTAAACTCTTAACATATGACTCTTTTTGCCCCTCAGCTTTATTGGGGTATCTCTGACAAATAGAAATTCTATATATTTAAGGTATACAACATGATGTTTTAATGTACAGATACATTGTGAAATGATTTCTACAATTAATATAATTATCACCTCCCATAGTTATAATTTTTTTGTGGTGAGAACAATTAAGATAAACTCTCTTAGCAAATTTCAAGTATATATTAATAACTCAGTATTATTTATTAACTATGGTCAACATGCTGTAGAGTAGGTATTCAGAATTTATTCATCTCTCTTAATTGAACCTTTGTATCCTTTAATCAGCATCTCCCTATTTTCCCCAAATTCTACCCCCTGAAAACCACCATGTTACTTTTGTTTTTTATGAGTAAAATTAAAATTATGCAATATTTGTCATCCTGACTCTGGTTTATTTTATTTAGCATAACATCCTTCAGGTTCATCCATATTGTCATGAATGGCAGATTTTCCTTATTTTCAGGCTGAATAACATTCTCTTTTATATATGTAACACATTTTCTTTATCCATTTATCTATAGATGAACACTCAGGTTATTACATATCTTGGCTATTGTGAATTATCTTGTAATAAACATGGGGGTGCAGATATCTCTTTGAGATCCTGATTTCCTTTCCTTTGAGTATATACCTAGAAGTGGGATTGCTGAATTATATGGTAGTTTTATTTTTAATTTTTTGAGGCACCTCTGTACTGTTTTCCATAATGGCTCTACCAATTTACATACCTACTAGCAGTATACAAGGGGTCCCTTTTCTCCACATTCTTGCCAATAGTTATCTTTTTTTTTTTTTTTGATAATAGCCATTCTAATAGGTATGAGTTATATCTCATTGTGGTTTTAATTTGCATTCCCCTGATGATTATTGATGCTGAGCATCTTTTTCTACACCTGTTGGTTGTTTGTATGGATTTTCTTGAGAAACGTTTATTCAGGTCCTAGCCTATTTTTAAATTAGGTTGTGTTTTAATTTTTCTGTTGAGTTGTTTGAGTTCCTTGAATATTTTGAATATTAACCATTTATCAGATGTATGATTTGCAAGTATATTTTTTCCATTTTGTAGGTTGCCTTTTTACTCCATTGATGGTTTTCTTTGCTATTTAGAAAATGTTTAGTTTGGTGCAACCTTACATGTCTATTTTTGCTTTTGTTGACTGTGTGCTTTGAGAGCCATATCTAAAAGTCATCACAAATTTTAACAAACTTTTCCTCTTAGTTTTCTTCTAGTAGTTTTCTAGATTTGTGCCTTATGTCTAAGTCTTTAAACCATTTTGAGTTGATTTTTACACGTGGTTTAGATAAGTGTCCAATTTCATTCTTCTGCATGGGGGTATCCAGTTTTTCCAATACTATTTGATGAAGAGACTGTCCTTTCTTCATTTAGTGTCCTCGGCACATTTTTTGAAATCAATTGACTGTAATTCCTCAGTTTTACTTCTGAGATCTTGGTTGTATTCTATTTATCTGCATGGTTTTTTCTTGTTGTTGTTGTTTGCTTTTTTTTGAATGCCACTATCATGTGGTTTTGATTACTCTAGTTTTGTAATACGTTTTGAAACCTAGAAGTGTAGTGCCTCCAGCATTTTATTTGTTTTTTTAAGATTGATTTGGCTATTCAGAATCTTTTGTGTTTCATATCAGTTTTAGGACTATTTTTCTATTTTTGTAAAGAATGCCATTGGGGTTTTGATAAGAATTGCATTGAATCAGTAGATCACTGGGATAGTATGAACATTTTAACAATATTAATTTTTACAATCCTTGAACATGGAATATCTTTCTATTAATCTGTGTCTTCCTTAAGTCTTTGGTTAAGTTTGTTGCTAAATATTTTATTCTGTTTGTTGCTATTATGAGTGGGGTTCTTTCTTAACTTTCTTTTCAGATGCTTTGTTGTTTGTGTATAGAAATGTAATTAATATTTATATTCAACTTTACTGAATTTATTTATTGGTACTAAAAGGCTTTTTGGTGAATGTTAGGGTTTTCTACATATATCTTATATAAAATGCAAACAGACATAATTTTACTTCTTCCTTTCTGATTTGGATATTATTTATTTTGTCTAATTGCTCCAGTTGGAACTTCCAGTACTATGCTGAATAGAGGTGGTGAGAGTGAGCATCCTTGCCTTGTACCAGATCTTAGAGGGAACACTTTTGGCTTTCCCTATTGATTATCATATGATCTGTGGGCATTTAATATATGGCCGTTAGTGTGTTGAAGTAAGCTCCTTTTATATCTGTTTTGTCGAGAGTTTCAATCATGAATGGATATTGAACTTTGCCAAATGCTTTTTTTGGCATCCACTGATATAATCATTTAGGGTTTTATCCTTTTGTTGTTGTTGTTAATGTATCGTATCACATTGATTGATCTGTGTATGTTGAACCATCCTTGCATTCCAGGGATAAATCCCACTTGGTAATGGTGCACGATCCCTTTAATATGCTATTTAATTCAGTTTGCTAGTATTTTATTGAGGATTTAAAAATCTATGTTCATCAGGAATATTTGCTTATAGTTTTTTTCCTTTTAGTGTCTTTGGTATCAGTGATGCTAGCCTCATAAAATGAGTTTGGATGTGTGCTCTCTTTGTATCTTTTTTGGAAGAGTTTAAGAAAGATTGGTTTTAATTCTTCTTTGAATGCTTGTTAGAATTCAACTCTGAAGCCTTCTTCTCCAGGTCTTTTCTTTTTGGTGAGGTTTTTGATTACTGATTCAATCTCCTTATTGGTTGGTTATTGGTATGTTGAGGATTCTTGTCTCTTATTAATTTAGTTTTGGTAGGTGGTATGTTTCTAGGAATTTATCAATTTTTTTCTAGATTGTACACAATTTGTTGGTATACAATTGCCCATAATAGTCCCTTGTAATCTTTTTATTGTTGAGACATCTATTGTAATATTTCTCTTTAATTTCCAATTTGTATTTGAGTCTTCTTTCTCTTAACCTAAGGGTTTATGGATTTTACGTATTTTTTTTAAAAACAAACTTTTAGTTTTGTTAATTTTGTAATTGTTTTTCTATTCTCTTTTTGATTTATTTCTGCTCTAATATTTATTTTCTTTCTTCTGCTAATTTTGGTCTTTCCTTTTTCTCTTTACTAGTTTCTTAAAGGTAAAAGTTTTTTTGAGATTTCTTCTTTTATAATGTAGACATTTATAGCTACAAAATTCTATGTTGATATTGCTTTTCCTGTATCCCATTAAATTTTGTTTTGTAGCATTTTTTTGTTCATTTCAAAATATTTTAAACATTTTTTATATATTTTTTTACCCAATGGTTGTTAGAGTGTGTTGTTTAATTTCCACATATTTTCTCATTTTCTTACTGTTACTGATTTCTAGTTTTATTCCATTGTGTTCAGAAGATACTTGGAATAATTTCAATGTTCTTGAATTTGTTAAGCTTAGTTTAGTGACCTAACTTTTGATTTCGGAAATGTTCTGTGTGCAATCGAGAAGAATGTCTATTCTTCTGCTGTTGGGCAGAATGCTCTATTTATTTCTGTTAGGTTCATTTGGTCTGTAGTGCTGTTAAATTCTGCTTTTCCCTTACTGATATCCTGTTTAGATGGTCTCTGCATTATAGAGAGTGGAGTATTGAAATCTCATACTATTATTGTGCTGATGTGTGTTTTCTTCTTTAGATCTGTCAATGTTTGCTTTATATACTTAGGTTCTTTGTTGTTAGGTGCATATGTAATTTTAATAGTTTTATCTTTTTATTGAATGGGACTTTTTAGATATAATAACTTTCTTTGTGTTTTGTAAGTTTTTTTTTTATTAATCTACCTTGTTTGATACAAGTACAGCTATCTCTGCTCTGTTTGGGTTACTTTTACATGGAATATCTTTTTCTACCCCTTAGCTTTTAGCCTATGCATGTCCTTAAAGCTCAAGTGAGTATCTTAAAGGCAGCATATTGTTGCATCTTTTTAAAAAAATCCATTCAGCCATTCTATGTCTTTTGATTGGAGAATTTAATCCATTTCTATGTTTTGATAGTCTTGCCATTTTGTTAATTGTTTTTCAACTGTTTTGTAGTTTCTTTGTTTCTTTCTTCTTTGCTTCTGTCTTCCTTTGTATTTGATGACTTTTTGGGGTGGTATGCTTTGATTCCTTTCTCTTTTGTGTATCAAATAGAGGCTGCCATGAAATGTATGCAAATTATCTTATAGTTATAAGACTCTTTTTTGCTCCTAATAACTTCAGTCACATACAAAAACTATACTTTTACTAGCCCATACATTTTATGTTATTGAAGTTACAGTTCACATGTTTTAATATTTTTACCCATTAACAAATTATTATATCTAGTTATTTTTAATACTTTTGTCTTTTAACTTTTATAATAGAGTTAAACTGGTTTACTTACCACCATTGCAATATTAGAGTATTCTGAATTTGACTATATACTTACCTTTACCAGTGAGTTTTATACTTGCATATATTTTCATGTTACTAATTAATGTTCTTTTGTTTAAACTTGAAGGACCCCCTTAGCATTGTTTTTTTTTTTTCTTAAGAAACCTAGTCATAGGTTTGCTTGAGGATCCATAATTGTGCTAAGTTCAGAGGGCCTGCTATAGGGGAGAGGGATAGGCATGTCTCCTCCTGGATGCCTGGACAGATAGGCATGACCCTGGACTGCAGAGGAGCAGGATTGAAACAGAATCTCAGTGCTGCTTAAGGCTCCATAGCTGGGACTGAGGTTGGAGGGCCTGCCACAGGAAGGATGGATATAAGTCATTAGGTTCCCAGGCAAGCAGTGCTGACTCTGGACCATGGTAGGGCAGGGCTAGAGCTGGGTCACAGAGCTACTTCAGGGCCTGCAGTAGGGACCAAAGCCAGCTGGGTTGCTACCAGGAGGTGGGTGTGCCTCCTGCTCTCACCCAGTTCCCTGGGTGGGCAGGAGTGCTCCTGGACTGGCAGGGTGGGGCTGGGAGCTAGAAATGAATCACAGAACTGCCTCAGGATTTGTAGTTTTAACCAAGGGCTTAATACCAGGACCAGGGACAGGTGTGGCTTCTCTTCAGTTTCCTGCACATCAGGCTGGTTGCAGGATGGAGGCCAAGTGGGGCTGGAGCTGAGTCTACAGGGGAATGTGGCTTCTTTGGTCTGCAGCTCTGGCCAGGCTTGGTGAGACTGCCACCGGGGCATGGGCCTGCTTTCTCAAAGGGGACCTCCTTAGTTGTGAGCGTTGCCAGAGTTTTTCGATCTCCTATCTGGATTCTAAAGCTCCTTCAAAGGCACTTTTGTCTATGGATGGTTACCAGATCAGTTTTTGTGTGGGCAAATGCAGACTGGGCACCCCCTGTTCTGCTATCTTACTGATGCCACTTTGACGTACTACTCTTTCCTCATCATTCTACTGAGTGGTGGGTACTTAGGTGTTTGTTCTCATATTCTTTGTAACTTTCCAGTTTAAAAAAATTCTCATGATAATAAACCTTTCCAGGATCTCTTCCTTGTCAAATCAAACAGCACTTTCTCAGTCTTTGTCCCCACTTCAATTCTTCATGTGTTTTTTATATGGATGATACATTTCCTCACTTCTGGAAGCCCTCTCTTTCCTTGATTTCCATTGCAGGATGATGCTGATTTCGTTTCTATTACTTCTCACATTTCTAGTTTCCCCAGGGAACAATCTTCACCTATTTTTCTTCTTCTTCTTCTTCTTTCTTTTTTTTTTGAGACAGAGTCTCAGAGTCTCACTGTGTTGCCCAGACTGGAGTGCAGGAGTGCAATGGCACGATCTTGGCTCACTGCAACCTCTGCTTCCTGGGTTCAAGCAATTCTCCTGCCTCAGCCTCCTGAGTAGCTGGAACTACAGGCGCACACCGCCAAGCCTGGCTAATGTTTTGTATTTTAGTAGAGACTGGGTTTCACTGTGTTGCCCAGGCTGGTCATGAACTCCTGAGCTCAGGCAATCTGCCCACCTTGGCCTCCCAAAGTGCTGGGATTACAGGCGTGAGCCATGGCGCCCGGCCTATTTTTCTTCTTTCTCTGTGTTTCCGGCATGTTTATGATTACTCTGTTTTAGCTATAGTGCTGTATGCAAATGGCTCTCAAATTCATTAGTTTAGGCCCTGACTTCTCTTCCATATCCCTGCTCCAAGAGCTCTCCTTGGTTCCCCCAAATACCTCAGAGCCAGCGTGATGAAAACCCAATGGATAACCCTCCCCTTGCCCCAAGCTCCTCCTGCCTCCTCTTGACTTGCTCTTCCTTATATTACCGTTATTCCACACTATTCAGGCTCTACCTTTAGTAATCAGAGTTGATTCTTTCTCTCTCTCACTCAGTAATCAGTGTCCAGCTTTTATATTCTACCTAAGACTTCTTTCAGGTGATCATCTCCCTTTCTATTCACCCATCTCTATTTTAGTGTGATGCCTATTACCTCGCGTCTGAACCTTTCTCACTCGCAATCCATCTCCATGCACAAAGTCTCTCTGTTCTTTTCCATCATAATTGCCATACTCTGGAATGATCATTCTTTTCTGCAGACACCATCACTAGCTTCCCTCGCTGAAAAAATTAAATATAGTGTGAAATTCAAGATCTTCCACAACGTAGGTCCCAGCTCTCTACATACTTGATCCACCACAAATAGCAGCCATTGATAACAGTGAACATGGATGAGAGCTTACTGTGGGCCAGCATTGTGCTAAGTGATTTTAATAACCTGATTAAGTAGATACAGTTATTATAATTTGATAATTATATTGATTATTCCCTATAGTCATAGAATTAGTAAGCATTTGAGCCTAGGTGAGGTGATTGCAGATCCTGCCACCATTTCGGTGCTTTATTGGCTTTTCACCTACCTCTACCACAGGAAGCGTTAATCTGGAATTTTAATGCATCTGGCATTGACTGCTGCCCCACTCCCCACTGATTGGAATGTTTTTCTACAGATGTTGTGTTAGAAAATATCTTCTTTCTTACAGACTCTTTACTGACCCCTGTCCCATATTTGAAATCCTACATTATTTACTTTGTACTTTTATATACAAGTGTATTGATTTCTTAAAGTAATGCGTGCCCTTAGCTTCTCAGTTTTAATATTTGTTATCTCCATAGAGACAGAAACTATGTTTCAATCTTGTTTTTTATTCTTTAAGTTACTTAGAAGAGTACCTTAGGAACAACATGGTAGGGTCTTCATTTGAATTAAATTGGCTGGTAGGACATCAACTAAATATCAGAACTTGTCCTAATTTCTTACAATGCACCTTTCATGCTTTTATGATTATTACTTCTTGCATTAGTGTTTAGACAGCCTGCAGGAGCCACATAGATTTATATGTCACTTACACATATATGTAATTGATTTATTTATACCTCAATAACTGCCCTGCTAAGTGAGGGAAATGAAAGCCTCATTTTCACAAGAGACAAGCACTAGTAACTGAAAAAGTGTCACAGCAATGTCCAGACAGAAGGAAAAATTTTAAAGTTTGATTAATTAGAATTAATAGCCTAGTTTTGATCCCCTACATTAGTCAGAAGAGATTCATCTAAGCTATTCAAGTCGATGTGGAGTAGTCTGAACTTTTTCTACGGAGAAGTTCATCTGGAAGAACTGATTTTGAGTTATTTGAATTTTTCTGATCCTGAGGGTGTGATGAGCACTGGACTGCTGGCTGTAGATCTCCATTGTCTTTGTTACCCAGGATGGAGGGATGCAACTGTCTCAGCAGCTGTTTGCAAAAATGAGTTGAAGCTTACCATTTGCTAGTCCTGTCTCAGAGACTGAGTGATGGAATTTTTGCCTCTCTTATGTGAAACCCATTCTTACATTCTCTCTCTACAGCCATTTATTTCTTTGCAGAGCTGTCTGAAATTATTCATATTTCTGATTTTTTATCCCTTTTTCTCACTCAACTGTTTGATTTTTTCTCAATCACGCCACTATTTTTCAGTTCTGCTTTCTAAGAGCCTTTAAGCTTGTTTGGTGTGTGATGAATACATTTTTTTAAATGTTTTGTGACAGAACATTTCTAGGGTAAGGGAGTGATAAATATCAAATCAAGTGGAGGCTAGAAATTTAATTTTCCCTATCAGGGCCAATCTGTGCTTCATTTTATCCTGACAAAAATTGATATTTTATCCCTGTGATAATGGAAGACTCTGATTGTAGTGCCTTTCCATAATTTGTTAGAAAAAAATCTTTTTTTTCCCCCCGCAAGAAACTTGAATCAAAGCAGAGTGGATTCTGTGCACATAGTGAAGAAAGGCACCTGATATTCCTTTAGCCTTTGTGTCCCCAAGCCTGGCAGCAAGTATTTTCATAACGTTGCTCAGGTTCTTGTTTAAATGTGTTGCTTTCTGGTTTAATCTCTGGTTGTTGCCAAGAGATTTATCTAGAAAAGGCTATGACACAATCCTCCCCTACTTTCTTCATTCAGCTCCATTTCTTAAATTAAGGAAGACTTAAGGAGCCTGAGACGATGGCTGAAAACTGACCTTTTAAGTTAACACGCTAGAATTTGGTTAAGGCTAGAGAGAAACAAAGTAGTACTTATCTAATGAAGACCCATCAAGGGCTTGCTTCCAGTCAGGCCATTTTAGAGATCTTTACATATTAATTCATTTAATGGTCATAACATCCTATGATGCTGATCCTATTTTTAATCCCCATTTTATGGTTGAGGAAACTGAGGCAAAGAGAAGTTACTTGTCAATGATTCAAGTTACCAGCAAGTGGTAAAGGCAGGATTCAAATGCAGGCAGACAGCCAGGATCAATACTCTTAATCACCTACTCTGCTGCCTCCACATTAAATTGCTCAGTTAGGTGTGCGTCTACCCTGGCCTGTTCAGTTAGGTGTGCGTCTACCCTGGCCTCATCCATCCCTCCCAGACATCTTCCCAGCTCTTCATTAGTTCCGTCTCTGAACTACTCTTTGGAAGGATGTTGCCAGTCATATTTTTTACACTCCCCAAACAAGTTATGCCAGAAGCATTCAGGAAATTTCCAGACTCCCAAATCCTAGAATGACTTCTGCCTCAGAAGTATAGTCTCAGCTCTGTCAGAAACAAACCATATGATCTTGGGGGTAAAAAACTTCCTTTACTGTCTTTCTTGTCCTTCTATAAAAAAAAGATAAGGCTCAGCTAAGTTATTGCTTCTGTTCCAGCAATAAAGGGTTAGCCTTGACCCATTCTCTGATGTCAGAGGCTGGAGCTGGGTTCTGTTCCTCTCCCACAAAGAAAAAGTACACTGAAAAACAATAAATAAGTGTTGATTCAGGACTTGGGAATTTGGTTTTTCAGAACCGATGGACCTACAAAGCCAGGAGGATAAAGATGCATCTAGGAGTAGTACCAAGATGCCATAGTCCTAATATCACCATGTCACATATTTCTGGACTGGGGTCTGAAGGTGAGGGAAGGCAAAAACAGCACCACTAGATAGGTATGGTGATTACAGAGGGAGGAAGAGAGAGATAAACATAAACGACAACCAAGGAAAACCTGTAAGGCTTATTGTCAAGCTTAAAATTAGGAACTGAGACCAGTATAAGGAAACCTAAATTCCAGTTTATTTAGCTCCCGGGCGAGGTTCTGTGGTCCAGAGAAGGGGCCAGAGAAGTCGCGCCCGGCCGTTCTGGGCGTGGGGTTTTATAAGGGGTAAGGGCAGTAGATTGGTCAGTGGGGAAACAAAGCATGGGCAACTGCATGGGTCATAGAAGGAGTGGACCGGGACATGGCAAGTTGCCATTGGCAGCCCAGCAGAGGTACTCACAGGTGGGCTGGAGCAGGCAACAGATTGATCGGTGAGGAAACAAAGCATAGGCACCTTTATTGGTCAGAGAGAGAGAGAGACTGGACCCGGATTTGGCGTGCTGCCATTGGTTAGGTTCTTGGCGGGATTTTTAATTTTGGGCTGACAGCATGATTTAGTGCTGAGTGTGGTCCTAAGGGTGGAATGCAGGAGTGGAATGCAGGAGTGGGTGTGGGGGGCTTACATGGAGAAGGCAGGCGCCGGTAGGATGTCCGGCCTCCTGATAAGTGTTATCAGGAGCGGAGGGGGTGAGTATTGTCCACCTGGCTCCTGGCGAGGCTATCGGCCTTACA